>VZRQ01000967.1:794143-811972 GCA_013397975.1 Machaerirhynchus nigripectus | reverse complement strand
CCCACCTGCCCGGCCCCGCAGCTCGCCTCCCCGCCGAGCACTCCGGGCAATTTTTGTTTAATTGCCACCTTCGTCCCGCATCCGAAAACCGCTAATCGAGCTGCTTTAATTTTTTTTCTTTCTGTATTTTAAGATCCGGTTTTTCAAGGTTCGTTTCGAGGAAAAAATTTCTTCCCGCTCTCCCTCCACTTCCCCTTGCCTTCCGCAAACTCCCGGCCAGAATCGGGACTAGTTCAGAGGAAATGATAATGTCATTTCAGATCAGCTCCAGCCGGCACGTCCGCCCAAGGCAGGGCAGTAGGGGTCCTGGAGCCACTGAGATTTTAAATCTCACCCTTAAAACTGCAACATACAGATATCTACCCGTGTTTGTTCAGGTAGGGCTCTGCCTAAATCGGGTAAGTGACATTTAGAAAGGGAATTGTATTACGTTGGCATCCCAATCCCCAATTCTTAGAAACAGCAGGTAGAGGTACTGAGATGAAAATTAAGACTACTGTTATGTATGCAGTTTCCATGCTCGGTTCTCTGAGAAGAGCTCCTCGGTTTTGGTAGCTGACTGATACTTTTGCCCCAGAATTAGCTTTTTTTGATCCCATAACATCAGCGGGATATGTTGACTGAAATTGGAGTTTTGTTAACAAACATAGTCGCAAACCTAAATTACCCAGGGCTGGCAGCCGGCACTGATGGAGGAAAAGAGCATCACTTTCCTAATTCCTACCTCCCCTCTCTTGATTTTTAATTTCCCAAACCGCAGGCAGACACGGTGCTGGTTGTCAGGATTTTTTTCCCCTGTGTAAGCAGCGAGGGATCTGGTTAATCATCTATCGCAGATACATGTGCATGAGAAAGAAAAGTGTTGATGTTTGCTTGTTGGGGCTGATGGGAATGGCCCACGAATTTAGGATTAAATTACTACTGGTAATCATAAGGCTTTGTTTCCCCTCGCTCTCCCTTTTCTGCGGGGATTGTCAAAGTAAAGCGGGCAACATTATTTGGACAAAGTCTGGAGAGCAGCTTTGCTGTATAAAACAAGCGATTGAACCCTTCTGGGTTATCTGGGACCTCTTCAGATTTTAGCCCGAACCAGTTAAGAGCGGGGCAAATCCCAGCATTAACTTTAGACACGTTTTCACAGGTGGATCTGGGCGAAGGGAGCGGAGCAACACTTCAGAAGGGTAGGTTTTTAGGGGGCTGTTTTTCTTTCCCGAGGTTTTGCATTGTCCAGCGTTAAGTCCCCGCTGAGCAGCGGGGGTCAGGGTCTGCGGGCGGCGGCTGCGGGGTTCGTTCGGTCTCGGGGGTCGTGAGCGCTCCCGGACGGGTGTTGCTGTACAGGACAGGGGGATTTAGGGGGTGCCTGAACGCCCCACGATTAAGGCGGCCCGTGAGCCCGGCTGTGCCCGTGTCACTGCCAGGAGGGTCCCCCCGAGCGGTGCCCGGCCCCGCGCCCCCGCCGGCCCTGCCGCACAAACACACACACACCCCCGGACGCTGCAGCGCGGCTCGGGGGGACTCGTGCGGACGGAAGGGGCGAGCGACGGCTTCTGATAGGGGGAATCCCGGTGGGCACCGCACCAGCGCGTGTTGGAGGGATGCCCAGGCGAGGCTCCCGTCCCGGCGAGGTTCGGAGGATGCTGGACCCGGGCAATGGGGATTATTTAGTTTTTGGAGGGGAGAACGGCCCCTCGGTGCCGCCCGGCTGCTCGGGGTTAGCCCGGGACAGCTGCGCGGCCCGGGGGGACTGGAGGGGGGCGGCTGCTGCTGCTGCTGTGCCCGAGATTTCCCTGCCTCTACAGCAGGCAAAGAAGCACAAGCCCTCCGTGGCACCCTCTGCAGTTGGCTCAGGGTCTCGCTGCGCTCTAGGGTTGGGAGGGGGGTAGGGAAGGAGAGTGACTTTCAAACCGAATGGCATCATTTCACCCTCTCCTACAAGGGTGCCTTCGGCAGGTAGGCAAGCAGACAGCAGAAACATTCTGATTCTCGTTATTTCTTTCAGCCTTAGCCCCATCATACCATGAATGCATTGGTCCAAACTTGTTTTCAGGATAATTTGTCTCTTTCTTACCATTTCCAGACTCTGCAGTCTCATCCTAGCCCCCGTCTCCAATACATGTTCTTGTTATTTTTCCCCTTGCCATCATGGTGAAAATCGTTTCTAGCAGATACACCTGATCCAGAAGCACAAAATCCCCCATTTGAGCCTTGCTAGGACCAGCTTTCCTCTTGTGCTTGGCTGAGTCCTGCTTCCCACTTGAACCATGGCGTCTTAAACGCATTATCGGAGCCCTTTTAGGAGCCTGTAGCTAATAAACAGCACCAAAACCTTTCTGAGTGATCAGAAGTAGCCAGAAGAAGCTGCAGAACTGTAATTGCTGCAGCTGTATATTGCAATACCATTTTGTGTCATTCAAAGGCTTTTCAAACACTTCAGAACTTGGACCACATCTTACTAGAGAAAAAATTGTCTCCTGCTTATCTGCTTCTCCTGTGATTTCAGATGTCTGGATGCACAGATGTCTGGGTGGAAAAGGTGACCTTTCCACGGGTTTTTAGTTCCCTTGGAAGAGAGGGTGATAGAAAAGGGAGATGTCAGGGAAGGTGTCCTGGAGCCTGATGTCACAAAGTCACAAGAAGCCAGGAGATATTCAAGGAAAGGTCAGCATCCCCTTCTGGCCATAGTCTGTTGCCTGTTTTTCCAAGGAGCTCAGTGGGAGACTTTCCTGATGATCAGATCTTTAGCAGCCAGGAAGGAAGTTTTGGCCTCAGTTGTGCTTGAGGAAACCCAGGACCACAGAAACATCTTTCCAGAAAGATTGTGTTGCTGCAGGTTCAGAGTCCGTGGCAGCAGAAAGGCTGCTCCCAGCAGGGCTGGGCACGTCCCTGGGCCCTTGCAGGATCAGGGGGCTGTCATTACAGCCCAGGAATCCACAGGCATGATCCAGCATTCACTGGGGACCTGTACCCTTTCATTCACACTGATTTGTAATTCCTTTTCATTGCACAAAGTCCTGGATCAAAAAAACTGCTTATATAGAGAAAATTTCTGGAATTCCCTTTCCAGCATTTGCTGCATAAAGACTTAAATATAATCATAAAGCCTATACTCTATATTCTTTTTGCTCTTTCCACCTTTAGTGCCCGTTAGGGATTTGGTTTTGTTTCTGTTTTGACAGCCCCTGTATATATGTATTTGTGGCTATTCCGTACTGTTTCCTGATTTAATATCAGTGCAGTTACAGGAGAAGGATGCACCGTTAGCATTTTTTGCTCAAAGTATTTTTCAAGCTCCTTTTTGATGCACTGGTCAGGTTTGCAGCTTCTGTGCTCTTGTTGATCAGAAGAGGAAGGATCAGGTTTGTTGTGCCCTTTGGGAATGAAGCTCTATTCACCTAAGGAATTCAGCTATCTTCCTTCGTTAGCCCCTCCATACAGATCCAGGTGCAGGAGAAAAGTGAGGGAGTTTATAGTAGAAGCCTGTTATGCAGTTTAGTTAAAGTGCTTTTGTGCATTTCTGAGAAGTAAATATGAGCCAAACTGGAAATGAGGTGGCTTCTGCAAGCCTCCACCTTCCTCCCCAAATATTTTTAAGTCCTAAATATGTGAAAGGAAATGAAGAGAGACAAAGAAAGGGAACAATTCTGGGGAAATGCTTCTGTTTGCTTTCCCTGTTAGTCTGAGGACACGTATTCATCTGTTACCCAGACAGGAGAAAATAAAAGGCTCCTGATCTTTGTTTCTTTTACATATAGACAGATCCACAGCCTTGAATAGCCCCAGACCAGATGATTTAAAATCAAACTTGGAGTGTAAATTCTGCTCCATTTGCCCAAACAAGATATTTGGCTCATGATGCAACTTGTTCTTTTATCTTTAGGAAATAAAACTGGGTTTTAGCCTGTGTGTCTGTGGTTGCTGTGGGTCACAAACACCTCCCACCTTAAATCTCCCTAGACCTCCAGTCCCTGGAAAAGCCGGAGATGTTTCCCATCACTGGCCACCACCGAGTCCTTAGGAGGGTCTGAGGGGAGTGGATCTGACACGGCTGGGCCAGGACACGGGGAGGGCTCGTGGAGCTGACTGCTGGCCCTGGGTCAAGCTGCAGTTGCTCTGTAACTCTTTCCTTGCTTCCAGAGCTCCTCTGCAGAAAGGTTAAATGGGTCTGTGCAGGAGAGCTGACAGCACAGCGGTGCTGCAAATTCTCACCCGCTGCTTCCCAGGCTGGATGATCTGCAGCCAGGTCAGCCAAGGACCATCCTGGGATCCCATCAACAGTGGCTGTGTCCCCTTGGGACAGGGATACGGGAGAGTGCAGCAAGGAGAGGGGCAGTGTGAGGTGAGCACAGGCTGCTGCAAGAGAGAAGCTGGTCAGGGAAGGTTCCTTCATTTCTGGCCATTTTAGTGGCAATCCTATGGAGCATTTCAGGTTTGCCACACCAAGGCAGATGATCTCTGCTGGTTTTCCTCTAGCAGGATCAATTCCTCATGTGTAAGTGGAGACAAAACACACCAAAATTTCCAGCCTCTACCCTGTAAGGCAGAAAAGAGCTCCTGCAGCAATCGGTAAATGCCCATGCTACAGCAGGGTCAGTTATCCCTCTTTGGCTAAACGGTAACAGGGGCATTCATTAGGTTTTTTAAAACATGTCTATTAATACCCAACGTGGCTGAAAATTTAGGAAAAAGTATTCCCTAATATCTGTGGACTAATCTCCACATACAGAGTTAACCACCACTTTATACATTTTCTGAGCACTGTTAAAAAGCAGATTAGAGTCTCCTGGACAGCATCTCTAAGATTCTCCAGGCTTTCAGTATGAGTGCCCTGTTTATCTTCAGCATTAACTCTGTATCTGCAGGGTCTTTAATAAGTGTGTTTTCATCCTTCACACATCCAGATAAAGAGCTTCACCCCTTAAAGCTGTGATTACACCTCAGCAACCTCTCTCTTGGCAATGTATGTGTGGTTTCTGTTTTGTGTTGTTTTCCTGGCTTGAATTAACACGTTTCAAGCCTCTAATGTACTTCTTTAATAACTGACTTCTATAAAAAAAAGGAGAAGATGAAGAATTTCAACCAAGAATTCCCAGCTGGAGACATCTGTTCAGCAAGTCACCTGATGAACAGCTCTAACCAGCCAAGTGTGAGTTATTTTTATTGGTTCTGTGTTTTAAAAATAGAATTTTTTTCTTTTAATTGATACCTTACTAGTGGATTCCTTCACTGGTCTACATGGATTTGGATTTATTTCTCCTGAAGGATTAGCACAGCCCAAACTGAGTGATCCACTCCAAAACCGAGCTGACCGGCTGAAACCAGTAGGAACCAGTTAAATGCCTGAAATGAGGGTTTCCACTAGGGTAATCAAGTTTCCCAAGAGGTGATGGATTTGATGTATAGCCTGTCATGATGAGTTGCAGGCACTCAGCACCTCTGAAAACCAGGCCATAGCAGCTTTCAGCAAATCTAAAGAGATGGGGTGTGCACGCGCGAGCCGGAGCGAGCTGCAGAGAGGACACACGTCTTCATTGATCTCGAAAGGCAGGTTGAACTGTTCTGGTTTGAATCACATGATTTGTCATGTTATTTAGCTGTTGTTAAGCTTAGGTGAGCTTGTAGGATCCTGTCGGTGCACACTCAGCCCTAATCCTCTCTCAGTTTATTTGTCAGTGCTGCTGCCTGGCTCCTCTGTGAGAGGGTTGGTCCCACGGCTCCTCTTGCAGGACTCCCTGAGGTGCTGTGCATCCTCCTGGTCACTCCTCCCCAGCACTCAGCATCCCAAAGGTGCTTTCCAGAGGGCAGGGCTGATATTATGTTTGATTTTCCACTTCTGTGTTTTGTCTGGGAAGACTTTTGAGGCCCACAGACTTTACCTTGATTCAAAGACTTGTTGGGAGCAGGACCCCAGGCTGACATGGGGAGGGTGACCAGGAGATGACGGAAAAGGAGGGGTAGAAGGGCAAGGTGGGTGAAGACAGGAATGTGGGAGTGCAGCTCGTGCAGGGTGTTGTAGACCCTCCTGCTGTCCATGCACACAGAAAGCTCTCAGCCAGCCTGCGAGCAGCTCGCCTGACTTCAGTGGCCGTTCACGGGCCTAAGCCGCTCATCCTCCTTGAACTGGGACAAACTGGAACTCTGAACTCTTCTCCACGCCCCAGCACAGGGCATTCAGGGGGTGGAGAGCACCAAGAGCCACTGATTGCCTGCACTATCCAGGCAGTGGGTACCTGAAGGAAAACTCTGTGGGGACCCCCTCTCCTGTGAACCATGGGAAGGGCTGAAGGCTCCCCAAGGACAGTTAAGGAGGGGGAGTAGCAATGCAGCCCCCCAGTCCTTTCTACACATCACCCTGATGAATTATTTGCTGTTGCAGGCAAGTGAGACATCATAGGCAGATAACACATGAATATCTTCCCTTTTTTCTTCCCTTTGGTATAGCTTGAGTTAATAATTTTATATCTTTCAAAAGAAAGAGAGGTTTTTCTCACTTGAGAGAAAAGAAGAAATGTTTTCTGAAAGCTGTATTTTAATTGAGCCAGGCTCAGGAACAGGGAGGCTGAGGGAAGAATTGCTGTCATGGAATTAACTTTATGAAAGAAAAGCAAATCTCCACCCTGTTTAAACATGGGGAAAACATCACAGAGGCATCCTGCTGCACCAAATAGTAAACATGTCCATGTATTATATCACTTATGGCTTCCTTAAGAGTTTTATGATGCTGTTCTCAATTACTGTGTTTGCATTTGTAATTAGAGTGCAGAACACATTGTGAAGGCAAATTATAGAGCTAACTTGTCCTTTCAAAATAACCCATTTGCTCAGTGTGCTCCCAGAAGCGTCTCTTTATTCAAGGGACTCCAGTGAAGGAGTAACCTCCTCTGCTGAGGGTGTTGGAATACACACTTGCTGCAGGGAAGGGAGAGGAGAAACACACTTTTGCCCCAGGGTTTTGCTGTGCTTGGGCCTGACCTTCAAACCACTGAAACTCCTGTTGGTTTCTCTAAGCACAGCCCTCCACAAGCCTGAGCAATTAATGGAACTGGGGGAGGTGTGGGAGAAGAATCAGGTTTTTTTGCTCTGCCACTAATTTCCTCTCTGGCCTTGGTCATGCCATTTGACCTGTTTAACTGGCTAAAGGTATCCTATGAAAGAGGCTAAAAATCTCCTGTGGAAGAGCTGGGATATTACTGTTCAATCCCCAAACATCTAAATAAAGGTGAATGTGCAGGGCTGCTGCTTTGTCCTGCACTACTTCACTCCTTTGCAGGGAGGTGACTCTGACAGCAGCTCTTTGCTTTGTGTGCGTCCAGCCCTCGCCCTGGACTGCCCTTACACTGGGGCCGGCTCTCTGTGTAGGAATAAGGGTCACACCTTGCTCCCTGTCGGGTGTCCCTAAGTGCCCCCCAGGTCCCTGCAGGCAGAGCCCAGGGCACGCTGCCGCTGCTCGCGGGGTCTCACACAGCAGCTCCTGACCAGCTGCCCTCCTGCCTCCCGCTGGCTACGGAGCATCAGGAGCAGAGATCTGATCTTCCTCTAAGGCAGGTCGATTCTGCACAGAGCAGACTGGAGTCTGGGCCAGCTGTGCACTCTGCCTTTGAATTCAGTAGGGAAAAAACTGCATCCAAGCCTGCACTTGGATGAAAAAACTCTCTGCTTAAAGTGGAAAGGAAGCAAAGTCTCACAGTTACTACTGTGCTGTGTTTGCAAAGAATCCTTGCATTTGTTGTTTGTTTGTTTTGCAAAGACTACACTGAGCAGGAGGACTTGACTTTCAATGGATTTATCTGCAAGCAAAATTTTCTTCTTCCTTTCCGGAGCTGGGAGGGCACAGGAAACTGTCCTGCAACATGTGGCTCTGCCGTGAGTGTATCCTCCCCATTCCTGGCCATGAGGAGTTGCTTGGCTTTGCTCTGCAGCCAAGGTTTTGGAAAAGTCCAAGCTCAGTGCTTGGCCCCTACCTAGCACACTGCCCACCAGTGTCCTCTGCTTGTGCACCAGGGCTTCATGAAACCAGGACAAAATTGTGTTTGGAGGACAAAAAACCTCAAAGAAACCCCAGAACACTGCACTTTGAGATTACTACAAGCTCTTTTTTCCTTTCCTTTTCTTCACTTTTCCCACTATGAGGAAATTTGTCCAACTTTTCCTCCCTCACAGGTAACTCCCCATTTAGTTTCCAATGCAGCTGAGTTAGAAGTTCACCACAACCCATGCTCGGTTATTAATTCAGTTCTTGGTATCTCTTGCATGGGTCAGGAAGGTTGATTCCTCGGCCCCAACTTTCTGTCAGGTGCTTGTTCCTTCTGAGCAAAGGTTAGGTCACCTTCTGATGATTCATTGAAAAAACTGGTTTTATTACTTTCCCTGGGCATGGGAGAGTTTCTTCAAAGAAAGAAGCTGCAGCCTTTGGGATGACCATCCCAAAAAGAATGACTGCCAAAGGGGTTTGGTTAGGGGTTCAGCTTAGTATCTACTGTCAAATTTGTTGTTTAATGTCATTAAATCCAAGAGACTTCCTAGAGGAATGAGTTTGAGCTTTATGAATTGTGGGATTATCTGTGAAATGGTTTAGGAAGGGCATTGTCTACTGTTGATACCAGAGAAGAAATTCCAGCATGGTGTTTTGCAGTGCCAGATGCACTCCAGTTTCTGTAACATTGTGTTTTAAAAATGGCCCAGGTTCACTGAGCAATGTCAAAACACGTTTGCAAGGCTGACCAGGGAATGGGATACAGCTGCAAAACGGGCAAGCTCGGTTCTGGTGGAAGAACAAAAAAAAGAAAGGCATTTTTCAGCCGAAGGATCCCCTTTGTGAAACACCTACTGCTGTTTGGGTAGCTGGGATTTAAAATATGTCTGTCATCAGGCTGTCTTTGTGGCCAGTAATGCTGTTTGCTTTGCTCCACCACCGCTGCTCCGGCAGCTGAGCGGGACGGGCGGCTTTCCCTGCCGATCCCAGCCAGGGCAGCCCTGGCTCCAGCACCTCGCTCCCAGGGAACCCTGCAGGCTGCCAGCATCCCGGTGCCACCAAGGGCAAATCCAGAGAGACGGCCACCAAAAAATTTGAAGGTGTGAGTGGAAAATTTCAGCGTTCTGTGGTTTTCTTTTTTGGTGAAAGCCTGTTTCAGCAGTTGAAGCAGGAAAACACCCTCCATCTCACACACGGAAGACTTTTTTTTTAATAAACGCCTTTCAAAACCAGAGAACTTTACCTGCCTTATGAAATTGCATCAATATTTCAAGAAATAGCACAGTGGAAAATTCATGTTAGTGTTAGATGTCATAATGGGAATTTGCAGCACCTACAGCGGGGTACCATGTGTTCTGATGTGCGTAAGACAGGGGCATGCAGAAGATAAGCATGTAAAAATAAATTAAAATCTCTTTACTTGGTGAAATCCTTGTAGTTTGTGCTATTTTGAACCTGTCAGCTGCTTAAGTAACAGCTTGTCAGTGCTCTCGGCCCGGCCGAACACGAGACCTGGTAGTAAGGCTGCAAATTGTCAGGAGCTGAGTGATCTCCCCGGTTGTGATTTATGACTCCCCGAACAATGACAAGCAAGGAGAAAAGGCCCTGGCAATTTCAGAAGCAGTTGTGGAAACAATTAGATCACTTTTTTATTAGGTCATTTATACAACTCTTCCTTTTAAAAATTAGATCCTTGATGAGTGCATTTTTCACACACTCGGGTGCTTTGTCCTGTTTTTCACTTGAGGAAAAATCCTGGGCTTTCCTTTGGAAACACTCCTGTGCCATGTCTTTAACTTCCCAGGGGTGCACAGGTATCTTTAACTTCCCTGAGCTCACCCACAAGTCATGGTCCATCTGCAGTCAGAGCCCTCTGTGAAGAATAACTCCTGCAGGAATTGCATTGGTTTCTGCACCATTCTCTCGTTCCTGGGTGCTCACATCCTTCTGCTCACCTGTCCTTTGTCTCCTCTACAGCTGGGGGGAAGCTTCTGGCAAATCACACTGGAACAGGCAAATAATACTGATAAGGAAAACTTGGACCAGAATTTTTAAAAGTGCTCCGGTTTGGGCTTCTTTTACCCTTTTTAGCATTCTTTTACCTTTCTCCTTTCCAGCAGCAGAGTTGTCATTATATTTCCACTTCTAATTTCTTCAGCAGTGGTTTGCCCAGGGAGCTGAGCAGTACCAGGTCTCATCTTTTTCTAAAGAGCCAGTGGCATTTCTCTAGAATTGCCCAGAGTCCTGCTATCCAACCCCTCGAGCTTGGAACATGAGTTTACTACTGGGCTAGTGAGATAACATCTCTTTAGATAACCTATCTGAAAAGATACGTTTAATCAAAGTCTCTCCCCCACCCTGCTTGTTACTTGGAAGTTGTCAGTCAGTATCTCATATAGTTTTACCATAGTACAGTCACAACACCCTCATTTTGGGATTCTCTTACAGAGAAACTGGCTCCAAAAGTGGCCAAAGCCACTCAGCATCCCAGGCGCTCCTCAGAAACCAAGGGATCCCAGCACTGGTTCAGGTTTCTGGGAAGGATTTGAGCTATTTTACACCATGGCTAAGTCCATTATAATGGGAATCTCTGCTCTAAAAAATAATGAAATATGAACCTGGAAAATGAGCTCTTGCTGTAGAGAATCTCATTTCCCTCATTCCCCTTCTTTTAAGAAGTAGGGAGATCTTAGAATTTCTCCAGCACTGTGTATTGAGGGATGAGGCAGAGAGCTGTGCTCTACCATATTCTGTACCCCAATGAGGACAAAACTTACTCTCAGCTTTGAGTTTTATCATTCCTTTTCAAAACCCTCTTCTGTTGTGCTATGCACCAGCAAAAATCCCTTTTATTGCCCTTAAAAAGGCAACCAATGTGCCCATTATTTTATTTTTCTTTTAGTATTTGTACAGAACTCAGCAAATAAAAATGGGTCCCAGATAAAAGGTGTGTCCTTTCTAGTAAAGCACAAAAAAATCTTAATCTTTGGCCCAGAAGCAGTAGATTGCCACAAACAGTCGGCAGCTAAAATCATTAATCTTTGCTGCTTGCCCAACTGGTACTAGTAGTAAAGAAGATAATACACTAGCAGAATCAGTGACCCACTACAAATTGGTCCTGAAAGGTCCACCAGCCTAAATAGACTTTTGCTGATCCAACACTTGTTAGGAATCCCAACAAAGAGACTATTGGCTCATCTGATGAGCCGCTCACTATTGGGCCTTTTGCAATGGCTGGTGATGGATGACCATACCCTCTTTGAGGGGGAAGATGCAGCTCCTGGTATGGGGCCTTTTCTCATCTTAAATTTGTACTCAATAAATCACAGGTGCAGAAGAGACAGCATCAGTTTCATTACACCTACATGCTCCAGTATCAATCATGCCAACACAACGGGCTGCGTACAGTTCATTTCGGGAGACTCTTTCTGTTCCAATACCATTTCCATTCCGTTGTGCTTTAGCATTCCCAAAGTGTTGAGCCTCTGCAGCGAAACACCGGGAGAAGGATGGGATGTGCAGTAATTGCACTCTTTCCACACGAGACAGGGCTTAGCTCACATAATTTGGTTTATGATACCCTGCTGTTGTTTAAGGTGAAGTGCTAAATAGTTTGGTAATAGTGTGGTCATCACACACCTCTTTAGTTCTTAAACTTGTTTTTTCATTTGCTCTTTAGCACAGACCTTCACTCAGAGCTGCAGCAATTGCCCTGGAGTGTTCCCCTTTCTGTGATTATAGTATCATTTTCCTGTCTGGTTTATGATATTCTTTTAGATGATGCTATAATCCCATACTTACCCTTACCCAAACCCAACTGTAATAAAGAAACCATCTCAGGGAGCTTCTTCAGTGTTTTCTCATTTAAAAGAGTTTCTGCCATGTCTTCTCTGGCTGGTAAATACCATGGGACCTTTGCAAGGTACGTCCATTAGGATTCACAATTTATGAATCTATTGCAGAGCTCCCACATTGTTATGTTAATTCCAGTGTCAGCAGTTAAAATACACTTAAAATGAAGGAGGCTTTAGAGCTCTCAGACCTGATATTTAATGTGCATAATCAAATACTTTCATGGCATGAAATGCATGTCTAACACTCATCGTAAAAACTATGAACTATGTTTTTCAAGTATGATAAAAGGTAACAGATTATTCCCCACGTGTGTCCAAAATCCATTTTGCCATCTTTATACAGGCAGAGTAATTTCTTAGCGACCAATTACGTTCTGATCTGCATAGGAACAACCGTGTTTCATGCAATTAAGTTATCGCAAAGTCCTGTCATTCTGCAGCACTCTGTTAATCTTTAACTCAGCGAAAAGCCATGTCAGCAGAGCACCAACACAGAAAAGATGGGTGTTCAAAGGAACTGCAATAGGAGCACATTCAGGACTGTCAGACAGAACAAGCTTTTCAAAAGGACACTTCCATTCAGTTTAAACCTACAAGGGTGTTGGGCTGACACCTCCATTTATTTGCTGTAGGGCTATAAGGAGAGAAAAAGAGAGACTTTCAGTCTTATTAAGGCAGTATTTGGAATACAAAAAAAAAAAAAAAACAAAAGAAAAGGGATTCTTTTCCTCTGCTCCTTTTACTCCATCTCAGCAGCAGATCATAAAGCAGGGACAGTATTAATGTGAGACAAGAAATTATTGCTTCTAATGTGCATCTAAAAGACTTGATTTTCTGTGAACCAGCCACCAAAAACTTGTTATTGCTTTATTTTTTTACGATTGTAGGGAGACACAAAGGGAACATATTTTTAAAACGTATTTAGGAGTACAGAAGGCCCAGGAAATAGCATCTTTCTGCCACATCTTTTGTGGCTGTCAGGTCTANCACAAAGGGAACATATTTTTAAAATGTATTTAGAAGTACAGAAGGCTGTGGCTGTCAGGTCTGAGAGCTAAGGCCACCAATATGATTCAGAGATTTTTCTGGTCAATACCTACAGCATGTTCAGTTCTACAAGATAAAAATGGTGATTGAACTTTGAGAGGACATTTGAGGACACAACACGATTATGTTGGTGACAGATCCGTAGCTGGTACAAACTGGCACAAGGCCACCATAACCAGCAAGAGAGAGCCCAGCTGCATCTGTCACCCCAGCTACTCCCCAATACTGGGCACTCAGTGATATTTGAATATGTGAATATTTGCAGGTAGAAGTTGGCAGGTTGGTTGTTTCTATGTGATTCCCAAAGCTCCTGTAATCACAGTCCAAGCAGGCTCTTCCTGCAAACATTTTCATCATTTTCACTGAAAGCTGGCACTTGTCTACTTGTCTTTCATGTTTTGTCTCAGGGATCTTTCCTTCTGTGAATATATTTATTATCTAATATTCATTTCACCTGGTTCAATTTGCAGAAAATATTTCTCTTTTAGGATTGCATCTAAGTTTTTATATTTTTCATTTTTCATCTCAATTAAAAATAAACCATGCTGTGAGTTCCCTCTTTAATTCTTTTATCATGCCACCAACTCTGTGCATTTTGCCACCTATATAATAATAAAAAGGTCTTTCTAATGTATATGAACATATATATCCCAGTAACTGGCTTTTAGGGCTACTGTCCAACAAAACTTTCCTTGTCTTTCATTTGCACTGTGCTGCAAAACATGGTTTTTACTCCAAAGAAACTGTAAAGAACTCTTTGTTATCTTCATTCTGGCCTTAATCTACAATGAATATTAATAGCACTTGTAAGGTGAGATACAGATTAAAAATATTAAAATATAACTTGGATGTTTTCAAAGGTTGCATGCTGGGTAACATTTCTGGCTGTGCCAAAGGGCCAGATTTTTTAGTGCAATTTTAGAAGTGACTTTGACTCCTCATTTTCAAGGTGTCTAAAACTTTCCAAAAGTACAAATAGGTGTTTTATGTGAGGTTCAAAAGCACCTGCATCATCACCAATGTAAAATAAAATTGAAGTGCTTTTGCTAATCCCATCAGAAACATGTTTGCACTGTTACTGTCTCTATCTCAATAATTCCCAAAAATGGGTCTTTGCCATTTAGATATCTTTGTGAAGCTTTAGCCAGAGGTGAGGTCCAGGTGAGAGATTTTGTACAGAAAAGCAAAAACACTGTTCAAACAGAACTGAACTCAATTCCTGGCAGAGTCAGTGACACAGCTGCAACCGATGCTCAGTGACACGGGTCCCAGTTTAGTGGGACTCAAGGAAAATGGCAACCCCCTGCTCTTGTCCTAAAAGGACATCTGCATCTGCAGCTGGACACCAACAACCTCCCCGAGAGCAGGAAGCTGCTCCCAGGCAGATCAGTGTGTACACAGCCTGGCAAGAGATCAGCTGCTCGGCAGGTGAGGGCTTCAATGCAGCCCCTATCGCTCGTGGTGGAGAGTTCGGGTCCCCAAGGGACATCGTGCACGGCACCAGGCACCACCTCCGTCCTCCCAGACGGAGCTTTTCCCCTTGCCCGGGCCGCGGTGCCCGAACGGGGCTGCGCTCGTGTGAGCCCACGTGGGCCCTGCCCAGCTCCCACCGCGTGCCTGTCCACACCTGTGTCACCCTGCAGCCACCTCCAGGGCTCCCGAAGCCAGCCGCGGGCGATGATGCAATGCCCGGCCTCTTCCTCCGGTGCCAGAGGAAATGCACTCAGTGAACCTGCAAGTGTCCCGAGCAGGGAGCGAGGGAGAGGAGGAGGAGGCACCTGTGCCTTTGTGCTGTGAGTTACACATCACACCCTGCTGGATAGCAGAGAGGTGGGACTGAGCACGGTGTTACAGAACAGGTACAAGAAAGTGATGGCTCGGGGAGGCCAATTTAGAGCAGGCAACCTTGGCAAACACTGCTCCTGAGGGTAAGGAAGTTTATCTTGACTGGGAGGGGGTTTGCGAGGTACTTGGCTTCTGCTGGTCAGCAGGCAAAAAGCTGGATTAAAAGGCTGACTGCGGAAATAAAATCTGAATCCATCCCTCGCAGAAACTGATGGGGCCCTGATTGCTCTCTGGGCAGTCAGGAGCCATGAAACTGTTCTGGAGAATGTTCTCATAACCCGATAAAAGAGCTGATTTAATAAAATTATCATATTGTCAGTTTATGGTTTTACTTAGAAATTTTTTGGCCTAGTTCAGTTCAAAAGAAGAGTCACCAGCTTTAGTTCTTTTGCAGAAAAAAGATCCCATCATTTATTAGATGAATGAAGATATCAATTTCTGTTTAAACATTAACAGGGTGATGCCAAATATTAGTCAGTTCCTAATAATTCTGAGGGATTAAAAAGATAATAAAAGTAATAGTCCATTACATTACCTACTTCAGCAAGATTGTAATGAATGTAATAAATTCCAGATCAGGGTTATAACAACTTCCATCTATTTAAAATGAATTTGTAGGGTTACTTTCATTAACTATGTATATGGAGAAAATGATCTGACATATTACTTTAAAAGAGCTGTAAAACCGATTAGAAGGAAATATGCTTCCCAGACAGTGATCTAGGCCGCTGGGGAAATTTTATCCCTGGGAAGATGGGGGGGGAAAAGGAAGAGAAGAGGAAAGGACCTTAGAAGATGCTATTGCATCATTTTTTTCATATGCCCCAAAGTCGCTTTGCTCCTCGGGAGAGATTCAGGCAGGAACAGCGGGCAGAGAGCAGGAAAGGGATGAAAGCCACTTTCTCTCCTGACTTTTCTATTCCCTCCTCCTCCTTCCTCAGGAAAGGATGGATCCGTTAATGAATAAAGGGTTCCTGCCCTGGGGATTTGTGCATGGAAATGAAACCGTGCCTGGTTCTGGTCCGGCCCTTCGGCAGCCCAGGGGAAGGCTCAGGCATTACAGGGGACGGTGGCCTCATTGCTCGGAGGAGACAAGGGACCTAGCACTTGACTGCACTACAGAAATTACTGCTGCACCTAGAATGCCGCCTTCATTTATCAATTTCATAGCAAGGGGGAAAGGGAAAGGGAGGGGGGAACCCAACATCTGACTGCCTTTTTCAGCTCACGCTCCATCTAGCCACCGAGAGCCCTCCAAATCCAGTCATGTGTGTTATAAAGAGTCCTGGATAAAGTAACTTAATACTAATGATTTATACTTAATTGGGCCTCTAAGTGATTAAAGTGGCAGTAATGAATGAGTAACATCCTTCTAATTCCCTTTTTCCATTTGGCTTGGCCTGAAGGCCCTTTCTTTGTGCTGGATTTGACTTGGGGCGAAGCAATGCCAGTGGTTTTTAGCTTTTAGTAGCACGTCTGGAATGAGCCACTTGGATCATATTTACAATAAATGACTCCGTAAGCATGCTACCAGGGCATTGGGTTTGGGTTTTTTCTCCTTTTTTTCTTTCTTTTTCTTTCTTTCTTTTATTGGATTAGCCAATTGTGAGGTTAATGAATATGCATTTGGCAACCCATGTTTGTGAGGCCAAGTCCCACGTGGGCATCAAAGGGTTTGAAATGTGTGAGCATAAACATCAGCTTTGTCAAAATATTGATTCACTTTAAGAATAACACAGCACCCTCCCCTTTGCACCTATGTTCATAAGGATAGTCCTGCTTTACGTATTTTTTACTTATTTTATAGGACTTAATATTGTCAATTATTTGACTGAATTTGACTGTCAACTATTTGACTGAAGCTGAGATTTTCTAATTTTGTATTCCCCTAATCTCTCCCTGCTTTTTCAGTCTAAAAGTTATTGTTACCCTTTTCCTTAAAAAAACAAATCCATTAAAAATGTAGCTGTTAACACTTGAAATATGTAACTTTTTAAACACAGAGAGAGATCCAGAACCTCATGTTTCACTTTGTATTGGTGAAGGGAATATTAGGCAGCATAAAGGGTGCTTTAAGTCAGAGGGAGGTGTGTGGAGCTCTCATCTCACACCAGGGCAGATCCGGCTCAATCCCAGGAGCCGGGGCAGCTCTGAGGTGGCGGAACAGGGGAGGAGCAATTAGGTGTTTATAGCACTGTGCTAACCTGCTACATATTTAAAATCACTTTGGGTGTGTTTCTCCACCTGCCCGAATTATACCTCTCACTGGAACACAAATAGGAGTGCACCACACACATCATACAGTATCTGTGTGATGCTGTGGTTGGGTTGTGACAGCAAAACTGCCATAATGCAATTTTAAAAACTAATAATAACACCTGAGCTTCTTTTACACCAAAAACTTCATTAATTTGGACAACCCCCCAGCTCTCTCGTGCTGTAGGTTTTCTTGTATGGCTGTGGTAGGCTTTGAACCACCTGGAGATCATGTATTAAAACAAATAATTTGGGATGTATGGTGGTTTTTTGGGTTTTTTTTAATCCCTGGTTCAGGAATATTTGATGGTGAGAAAGCTGTGTGGAATAGGTTTGATTTCATCAGGTATTGTCAGAGATGAGGATTATTCAGCAAGCAGGAACACTCCCTCACCTGATTCCGAGGGCAGATTCCTGGCTGCCGTCATGGGTAACAAAACTGCACTGCGGGTGTTGATAGAAACTGGCTAATTAATAGCCCATTACTGTGCTGTTGTTGACTAATATTAGAACCCTCTGAGACCAGTTATGCTGGCAAAAAATCTGGAGGAACCCCCAGAGGCTGGTGAAACTTGGATTTGGCCTGAATTTTAGGAGTGTATGATTTTTTTTTTCAGGTGCTGTCCACACTCATGTTCAGATTGTGTGGCTACTCTCTGTGAGATCAATGCTCACAGAGGGTTATAGACCTCAGATAAGGGAAAAATTGAGGAAATTTCAGGTAATCAGATGTGATGCCCTCACACCCCTACAAGCATTTGATGAAGTTTATTCCCTATTCACCACAGCCCTTTGTGAGGTTTGCCTGCACCTCTGGAAAAAGGGCTGTGCACCCAGACACTGAGCATCCCTCTCCTC
>VZRQ01000967.1:636630-794063 GCA_013397975.1 Machaerirhynchus nigripectus | reverse complement strand
CTCCTCTCCTCTCCTCTCCTCTCCTCTCCTCTCCTCCTCTCCTTTGTTTTCCCAGGATTTCAGGGTCACCTTGCCCACAGTGAGCGTGGAGGAACCATTTGACACATGGGGTTTTCTCAGTATTGCAGTTCCAGCCAGGAGTAATCTCAGTTAAACATCTTTTGGGATGGTGCAGCAATGATTCAGGAGAAGCCTGACAAGGACATTAGTAGGGAGTAGCAGGGAAGGGAGAGGTATTATCCAGAGCTACAGAAAATGCCTGGTCAGGAATACAAGAAATGAGAAAAAGCAAAGAGTCGAAGAAATAAGCAAAGAAAGAGAAGTAACAGAGGCATTTAACACAGGGGAAAGAGTCAAAGTGATTTCTGCAGCAGTGGGAAGGAGAAAGTAAGAGCAAAAAGTAAGATTTACGGAGGAGCAGCTAATACAAGATTGGAGCCTGTCAAAGGCTGAAGGAAACTAAAAAGAAATAAAAGATATGAAATCAAGGCAGCAAATTGGGTGTTTTAGGTGCTAGAAGTTAATTAGCCTTGCAGCCTCGAGGCTGTCCATCTCCTCCCAGTGCCTCAGGAAGGAGCCCCAAGGCTGCACCCAACTGCAGGAGTGCAAGCAGACAAGGAGCACTTGGTGCTCAGCACCAAACCTTTGTCTGCTGCTCGTGGCTGGGCGGTTCTTGGGCTGCAGAGAAAGGCAACCAGACCTCCCTGGATATTCCCTGCAAAGCTACTCCTGCTCAGCCCCTTTCTACAAAGCAGCACCATCTTCAGAGGAGCTGTGAAAACGTTCCTTGTTGGGGCCTTGGGAGGTGCTTCTCCTCCAGACCCCCAAAGTGCATCAAACCATCTTCCCTCGGAAGGAATACTGAGTGCACAACTCTGCTCCCTGATAATCCTCCCAAATTCTTCTGAACGGCCTCAGTCATGGCACCGAGAGTTCCCAGGAGGACTCACTCTCTTCAAGGACCAGTTGGCTGTACAAACACACCATTTGCTTTTGCATCTCTTTGAGGTATCCTCAAAACACCGCTGTTATAATTGGATACCCTTACCTCTGCTGGCCTGTGCTGCATGGGTCATATATGTAAACATCAAACTCAAATAACAACCCCCAAATTTAATTTATTTCTACCTAAACAAGTTCTTTTATCATAAAGCAATAAATTTGTCTTGGTGCTAGCAATTTGTTGCGGGTGACATAACACTGCAAATTGATTAATCGCTACTGTACACGACAAAATGAGAAAAGCAAGGAATTATTATGAATAGCGTCCATCTGATACAGTAGGGATTCATTATTCAAAAGTGTTAGCTAGTGGTTAGCTATCCCCTTGTTGCAGATTACATTCATTTGCAGAATCCTACATCATGCTTACACAAATCAACAAACATGCATTTATTAAGACATGGAATGAAAGCTATTAAAATGTGAAAAATTGCCTTTTTCTTTAAAAAATTAGTCAAGTTTGGTGGTAGCTTTTTTATTTTTTTTCCTTTTGGTTGGGGATGTTTTTATGTGGCTGCAGCAAAGAAGTTTATTGCATTATTTCTGTGTTTGCATCCAGAACCAGGCAGATCAAGCTAAGTACACTAACACTGGTGGTCGGTGTCTTACACTGAGCCCTCATACCACAGGCTGGAGGATTTGTACCTGAAGTGTTGGGCTGGAATTATAAATCTAAGAAATGTCCTTCCAAGTGCATTTTAATTTTTAGCATTATATTTGTACAAATTGCAGTAATGCCTGAGGAACTTACTCTGTTGAAGGGGAACTACAAAAGGGTGAACAAAAGAAGAGCTCCCCCCTCTAATAAAGTAGGAAAATAGTATTTAGAGCCAAGATGACACAAGTTTCTTAGGCTGAACCCTGGGCCTCGTTTTGAGTATAAAATTACTCTGAATAAATAAATTCTAGATGCAAAGCACAGAAAAAGCCTGATCTGGAGCCCTGCTCTGCATAGCTGTCCTGGTTTCTGAGGATCACCACTCTCTTCTGAGACTGGGAGCAAAGTTTAGTTGTCGATTTCTATTGCAGTGAGTGAGGTATCTGAGCCTGTCATCGATGTCAGGCACTCTGTGTTCTCTGTGGAAGCAGCTCTTGCACAATATCACAGGAAAAAGATTGGTTTAACTTTTGAGGAAGGGCACGAGGAGAACACAGCCTTTTCTTCCATGCCTGTTTCAGGAGCTGTTGCACTGGCACTTTGTGATGCTTCTACAGATAATAGGATTAAGGGCACCAAACAACAAACTTCCCCTGCCTCCTCCCTTCCCTCTGCATCTCCTGGCAGTGCAAAGTGCTTTTCCTTCTCTTTGGAAAGTTGCTTCCATCCTGCGTTGCTTGAGGAAAGAAGAGCATTAATTGTGGAATCAGCAGCTTAACACCAGCTCAGTCTTTGAACTCAGGGCTTGTCTTTCAGCTCTGCTCTGAAATGCCACATGTTAAATTGTTTTAATGGCTACTTGCAGCAAATCATTACTAAAATATCCCCTAAAAGGGGATTTTTACATGTTGCTGGAGTTTTAAAGTGAAGTTAATCATTCCACTTGGGTGTTCTGTGTAAGAAAATGGTCCTGAAAACTGGAAAAAAGCATATGAAATAGGAGTGTGAGGTCTGTGGTGCACAATATTGTTGCTTTCTGATATTGATTGTTGGATACACTCTTATGTCTGGTTTCATTAACATGCTGTGGTGAGATTAGCTGAGATACACGGGAGGTATAACCATGGCTCCTGCACTGAGAAAAACATCTCTAAACCTCTTACTGGGCTCCTCTGAGAAATCCGGGCCCAGAGACAGCAAAACAACTTTTTGCAGTGAGTAGTTTCTCCTTGTTTGTGTCCACTGCAGCCTTGTAGGCTCAGCAGCCACCTCTTTGCACACCAAAATCACTGAAGTCAGATCAGTTCTCAGGCAGAGTGGGAACCAGCACCGGGTTGCTGCTGCACGCCTTGCTTGTGTTTCTAAAGAGGGTGCTGCTGGTTTCCCCAGGAGCACTCCCAGCAACCAGCCATGTGAGTCCGTCCTTTCCAGGCTGTTTGAAGCACTTTCATTTCATGGGTGCCGCCTGACTCGTTTAGAACAAGAAGCTGATGTGCAGTGCCGAGCAGAGCAGCAATGCTCACCAGACCATCCTCCTCTGTTAAAACACAGAGAGGAACAAACTGCTGTTGAGTGGGGACTTAACGCTCGCTCAGGGGGGATGGCCCAGGAGAAGGAATGTGGGAACTTCTTCACACTAACCCTGCCTGAACTACCCCATTAAACACACCCAGAGGGGTCAGTAGGGGATGGCAGGAATGTGGTGGGACACAGCAAGATCAAGAGGTCCAGCTTTTCCCCAGGTGACAGGGGAGAGGACTCCAGCTCCACAGCAGTGTTTGGTGTCCATCCCCTTGCTTCCAGGGAGACTGGGAGCTCCAGCTCCACAGCAGTGTTTGGCGTCCATCCCCTTGCTTCCAGGGAGACTGGGAGCTCCAGCTCCACAGCAGTGTTTGGTGTCCATCCCCTTGCTTCCAGGGAGACTGGGAGCTCCAGCTCCACAGCGGGGTTTGCTGTCCACCCCATTCTCACAGCAGGATTGGGAGCTGGACCTCTCTTGCTGTGAGCATGGTGTTGGACACCATACCCAGCTGAGGACCTGGAGCTAACCAACTTATATCCTCAAGGACAACAGTGGCAAACCTGTTTACAGCTGAAATCCGGGGCCCAAGGGAAATCCTGACCTCCTTGATGGTTAAATCATGAGGTTGTGACTGGCTGATGCCCTTTTAGGGGGCAAAGAGATGGGACATTTTGCTTATCCTTTCAAGGGCTGCTACAGTATAAAATAATTTACATTAAATTCCAGGTCAGTTATGTTTTAATCTAATTCTGGACTCAGACTGGATTCAGCAAAGTGGTTTAAGCAGTTTTAAGGTGCCATCAAACCACTGTTCTATCTAGAACTGCAACAGAGTCAATTCCTGAAGCAAATTAGCTCCTGGCCATTCATCTCTGTGCTAGGTAAGCCTTTCCCATCCAGCCACAGTTTTAATGAGAGGAATGAGGGAGAAAAAGAAAGATTTCTGTCTGGGCAGTCCTTCTTTGCCCTGGGAGCATTTCTGTGCTGCTGTGCAGTGAAAAGTTAATCTTTCTTGACGGGTGATGCATGTGGATAGCACTTCATGCATTTCATACTGAATGCTTGATATAGCTCAGTGATCCCATATAAACACCGCAGAAGCACAGGGGACCCTGGGCAAGGAAAAGATCTGTCTTAAATCCCTGTGTCTGTCACATCACAACATCCTCCTCTAATGACATGCAAACTTCGGAGGGGCTGCAGCATCTCTCTCTTATCTGGGAGACATTTGGCTGTTAATGACTAACTTCCCAATGGCAGCAGTTCTTTTTGTAGATTGCTTCCCTTTAGTTTCTTGCAAAAACATCCACAGAATCAGTAGATAGGCAAAATCAATCCGTCAAGGGCAGGAGGCTTGTGTAGGTGGACAGCAGAATCAGTTTGGGATTTATTTTAAGATTTTTTCCCCTGAAGTGGCAGCATCTTCCTTCTTTCTCTCTTGATCCCCTCATATGGAGCCAGAATAGGGCTTTGCAGAGGTGACTTTCTGTTTAAAAGACACAAGAGTGACTTTAAACAGGATAAAAATGGGTTTGCAATTCAGTCACAAACCAGTGATAAACCAGAGGGTTTGATAGTTGCTCAGAGCACCCGAGAGCTAAACAGCTGCTGACTGTGCTCTGCTCACTGTGCCTGGCACTGGGGGCAGCCAGAGGAGCTGTGCTGGAGTCAGGGCAACAAATCCGGCTGGGAAGTTGGCTGGTGGGTCTGGACTGCAAGATAAATGTTTATGGACAGAGAAACTTCTCCCTGGATAGTGCCACTGCAGGTAAAAACAGCTCTTAGAAATCTCTTTACCTCCCAGTTTATCTGTTGTCATGAACAGATCTATAATTGTTGTTTTGGGACTAACTTCTGAATCCACATTCAGGACAAAATCCTCTGAAATTGTTCCCACATTAGAGACAAGAAAGGGCCCTCTCGCAGCTCCTGGATGCAGTCATGCCTCTAATTCTCCCTGGTTCCCTAATTAAAGAGTACCAAAGCCCTAATCTTTCCTAGAGATGCTTTGTCAGTTGGCAGCAGTGGTCTGCCTGCAGAGTTAAGTACATCAGAGATTTCAGCTCCTTACAAATGCTGACCTCCAGCGAGGCACCAGAAGCTACACTGGCAACAAAAATTAAACAATTTTGCAAGCAGCCTGTCTCTATCAGCTGAGGAGTTCACCAGGGTCGATGTGGGGTATCTCAGACTGCATATGGTCATCACAGGGAGTCCCCCAAAATCCAGTCTGGAAGTGTTTGGTTTCAGATGGGCACAAAGTTTGCATCCATCTGCAAATATCACCCTGTGGCTTTGCCTGTGCCCTCACGTTGTTTTTTAAATTGTGGAAATCCAGCCTGTAAATTGGCAATTATGCAGCGTGGGAGTGGGGAGGGAAACGGCATGCAGGTATTTGTATGGGAATAGGAACAGGATCGGGAATAGGAATAGGAGGAGGAAGAAGGATAGGTACATATTTGTTCCAAGGTGATCTGAAGGGCAGCAGCTGGTCTGGGAAAAGCCAGCGCTTTCCACACTGTGTGCCTTCCTGAAGCACTGGCGTGAGTGCTGCCAGTGGCCCGTGGTCCAGCTGCCCCTCCTCACACCACTTACCTGCACAGCTCTCGACAGGTCGTGTCCTCAGCAGGGAGTGAATGGGGGCATCCTCGCCTTGGGAAGGAAATGAGTAACAGGAGGGATGAATGGAGGTGAATATGTATCGTGCCCTCTGTCAATGCATCATTTTACTCTCAGCAGAGCAAAAGGGAGCCAGGCTTTTATTTACCTACTGCCTGAGCAAAGGCCAACAATCCTCACTCTGTCAAGTTACTTAAGTCTGGCAAATGCTTCGAGACCTGAACCGAAAAGGATGTTAAAGCTGGTGAAAGATTGTCATGGGGTGGGCTATGAAGCTTTTATAAAACAATTGCCTCAAGCTTGGAAAGGGAAAGGCTCTAAGGCCATTAACCCACCCAGGGATGAGGCTGTCAGCGGAGCCAGGGAGCATTAAATGTCCATTTGCAACATATTTTCCATGGGAATCAGTCACCAACCCTCTTCATACACTTAAAAACCCAGCCTAGCACAGATGGCATGGGCACCGTTTTGTTCTTCCTCCGTCTGACACGGATGGGTGGGAAATGAAAAGGGGAGGTTTCCTGGCAGGGACAGAACAGAGTGGTCGAGGAGCTGGGGACTCCTCCAGGCCACCTCTGAGCTGCTGCACATCAAGGCACATCCTTTCATGTCCCCGAGCTGCTAAAGACCTGGTTCCCCACTCCCCAGCCCAGCTTTGCAAGGAGAGAGCAAAACGCTTCAAAGCCAGAGTAAAATTCTCTGTTCAGAGGCGCAAGTGCCTGCCTAGTGTGGAAGGTTGTGATGACTCCCCTGGGACACTGGGCCCTCGGCTGTAAAAGAGTGAATTTCTCATCTCTCTAAGGTGCTGAAAGCCCCTCCATGAAGCTGTTGGAAATCACTGGATCAAAACCAGCTGTGCAAGTGCAAAGTGCATTCATTTATTTTGAAACAAAGTCCTCTCCTATGGAAAGAATCAAGTAAAGTGTGCAGGGGAGTCAGTGGGCAAGTGGGGGGAAAATGTGGATCTGATAACAAGATAGCAATAGAAATTGCTTTGGAAAAGCTTTTATACATATATAAAAACGTGGGAGTAAGGAGAGAGAGTGGAAGCAACTTGGATTGGCATCAAAACCCTCTTATCTCCCACATTTACACTCTCCACTGCACAGATTGCTCCATTTCACCTTTAATTTGCCTTTTGATAGTTGTAGGCTGATACCAAACCCTCCTGAAAGCTGACACCTGGCAAATAGCACACTGCACTCCCATCTCAAGTGCATGACATGAGAGAAGGGTTTGAGGCCATCGGAGCTACGAAAGCTGTTGCTGGTGTGATCCTAGGACGTTTTAACATGACTTGATTTTGCTATTCCTGCGCACCCCAAATGAGTGTGACAGAGGAACAGCTATTTTAAAAAATGCCAAAGCAAAGTGTCAACGAGATAAGCTGGACATCTCCTATCAGAAACATCTGCCTCCACCTTCCTTTCCTTCTTGGCAAAATCTCAGCAGCCGAGGTGCTCTCTGTGCCAATCTGTGCATCCCTACGGGCAGCTGACTCATCTGTCCCTCTCCTCACCCCAGAAGGTTTCTCCACAGTCCCCTCTTTGTCACTGACACCTTGGGAGGCCCTGACCTTCACAGCATTCGAGAGTGAGCCTCCACGCAGCCATGCCCAAGGGTTCAGATATGTGCTGCTGCTGCCCGAGCTGCCGAGAGGACAAACAACGACAAGATAGTTGCACAGCATTAAATATCTGGGGACTAAGTGGGTTACTTAATGGAACAGGAAAATCACCTTGTTGACAGACATCAGCAGAGCAGGAAACAGAATCACGTGTCCTTTGTGCATGAAGAACCAACAAAGGTTTGAACCCATCTCCACTGAATGAAACACTCAGTTCTTTCTCTTAGGGTTTCATCTAATTCTTGCTTGCTGAATATTAAACCTACCTCTTCTTTTCCCATTGACAGCCAACCTTAACATTATTTTCATCCTCCTTCAAAGTGAAGACCATTGCCTTCGACCAAGGTCTGTTTATAATCTGAAAATAGCTGTTGAAATGGATGTTCTTGGGATGCATAAAGTTGTTTATAGATAGGAATTTTTTCTGGCAAAAGTTCATATTTAGAGAAACAGCTCTGGAATTTTCTGACCAGAACAAAAGGAAACAAAGACAATTTCCAAGTGATTCAATAAGACTATAGCAAAGCTACACTTCCACCTCTGAATTTCATGGTTTTGGATCCACAAAGTTCAGTAAGATGAAGCACATGAAGGCATATGGTTCCCAGCCCTAACAAGGTGTAAATGCCCCAGCTGAGGGTGTCCTGATGCCCTCACTGCATCCAACACAGCCAACAGGAATGATGCAGTCAGTGTTTGCACTCCAGTGGCATAAATCTCAAACCCATCACAGAGCAGCATCTGGAGTGTTGGAAAAGTGATGCTGAAACAGCTTCTTTCTTCTTTCTTTTTTAGTTTAACATTTTTTACTCACCAAAAGGGACTGGAGGACAAAACTGGTTTGCTCTTGCTTGGCCAGGTTGTTTAAACCTGAACCTTCACCTCATCCAGGCAATAATTTGGAGTAAACACACACTCACATGCAGGAAGGGGAAAATCACTTTAAGGGCATTGTCACCAGTCCACACTGCTGCTCACAGCCTCATTTCCCTTCTCCGCTGTCCAGATTTGTTTTCTTTTGTATTTCCAAAAAAGTGTGTTAGCCAACATGATCACACATTAAATATCTGTCAATCTTACCATGAAATGAAGCACCAGTGTCCAGTGGAGGGTCCTGTGGAGTGCTCGGGACAGGGTTTGTTGTTTGGAGAACAAGACTCGCCCTCTGGCTGCCAGGGACCTCCACAGGCTGGGGATCTCTGTGCCCCTGCAGTGACAGAGTGACCAGGAGATATTTCCCTGTTCTGTGTGAGCATTGCTTTAAGCAGAACAGCGGCAAAAGGAGATGCAATATATGAGGTTTTGGCTTGATCTGCCTTGCAGCCACTGCTCCTGCATCCTTTGGCTCTTGGGATGGGAAAGTGGCCCAACAGGTCACCTGGCTGCAGCCTCTCAAAATAGATAGGACTGAGCTGTAATTGCCTTTCCCTCAGCAGGAGCACTGTGTTTGGCATCTGTCTTCTGCTGACTGAAAAACCAAAATAGGGAAAATTTATGGAAATTGCATATCAGACAAGACAAGCCTCATTCCTTAGAAAAAATGGGGTGAAAGTTAGTTTGAAAAAAGCTAATTTTTCACAGGCTGTTGCTTTTCTACCATGTTCCTCTTGCTTAAGGTACTGGATAAAAGAATTTGCAGTTTGGTATTTTAATCCTGGACATGAGACAGGAACCTGCACTGTCCATAAGAACTGAAGATCATTCTTGTTTACATCCTTGCTGTTGTATCTCTGCTTTTCCATAGCAGTTAATGACAAAATAATGATAAATAAGAGCCAAACAAAATCAGTTGTTAGGACACACTTTGCAACCCACAGACCCCAAAGATCTTTTGAAAGATAAAAACCGTTTTGTTCCTTTATGAGACAGATGATCGTGGCTCTCTACCACCTGCCCCTTTATCCATGACCGTATCACTCTCTCTCTCTGCCTTTTCCCATCTATCTTTTTTTATGCATGGCAAACTCAGCCAGGCAGGGTTTTGCTTGCTCCTCATAAGAAGAATCCTTTGCCCCCTCTGTAGTCACTCAGAATATTCATTCCCATTTTTCCTTGCCCATCAGACTGGGGCTGCTCCCATTCCCTGCCACATTCTCCCCTCTCTCCCTGACATTGCCATGCACCACATCAAATAATTGTTGTTATAACTCTCCTCCTTCCCCAACTAAAATATACTTGACTGGGAGGGAGAGGGGGAATGGGGAAATAGCTGGGTTTATTTTAATAGTTTCCACTCTCAGTTCAGCTTTATAGTACAGTATATTTAACTTTAACGTATGGACAGCTGGATGCATTTAACAGCACAATGGAAAGAATTTAGCCAGTGTACATTTCAGGGCCTGTATTTGGAGCTGATCACCACATATTTCTTTGTACTATTTAGATGCGCCTGTTACAGACTGTGTCGGGCTGATCAAAATATGTTTGTGTCAGGTAAGATTTGTCATAGATGAGCCTCTTTATTTCTTTACTTACTGAAACTCTTCCTGCAGGAAGAGGCTGAGTTTAGCTGATATCAGCAAGTTTAGCCCAGTGTGTACGAGGGGGTTACTCACTTTCCCTGCAGAAGCCAAAAAAAGCCATAAATACACAGAAACACGGGGACATATTCTGAGCCCAGACTGTTGTGGGCACATTACTCCACTTGTGGTGACACCAGCTGGGAGTAAAGGGTCACCAAAGGACCAGCATCTGTCCCCTCTCCCCCCCCCCCCCCACACTGTAATGATGGAAAACAGCTACAACCGTGAGACAGAGCTATAAATCCTTCACGTCTTTCCCTCGGACCTGCAGCCCACTCCAAACTGTCTGGTTACCCTCTTGCACCCTCTCTAGAGCACCCTGGAGATTTTTCCAGTGACAGCCAGGGAAACGAGGCAGTAGGCTTTTTCTCTCAGTAGTAAGAATGAAGGACATTTTAGGCACACTTCAAGATTCATTATCCTTTTCTCAAAAACAAATAGAATCCTGTTTGTTATTATAAAATAGCCTCCTTCACTAATTTTATGCCCTCATGAAGAAGCCAGGGTGCCTGAACAACGTGATTTTATAAAATTTATCTTATTGTCTTGGTGTTGTTACTCAGTGTCTCTTCCAGCAGTGCAAACAGGAGGCAGATCAGCCAAGGCACTTGCTGGCAGGTCTAGCCAGCTTCCCCTCTGACGCTGGAAAATAACAACAGCTTCATCTTTCCACAGGTTTGGGCTTTTTCATGTGTATTTTAAAAGTGCTGTTTTCCCCCGCTCCTGTGGGAACACATGATCAGCACAGACAAAGTGTAAGGGGCTGTGCTTCAGGGGTATTCTTATAAAAATGCCAAAGAGAAGTCGGAGCCTAAGGAACAGCAACACTTATGATTTGGAGAGTTCCCAACAAGTCACACAGCTCAGACCCACGATCCGAGCTGTGAATGAGCTCCAGCTATTTGGGAAGTGATGATGATTTTAGATGTGTTTGGGTTAGATATGTTGCTCTGCCTCTAAACACTGGGAAGGGCGGAAAGAAGGAGAAAGATGCTCAAGGAGAAAAACCCTGTTGGAGAAAGACCAAATTGTTGGAAAGCTCTGAAGTGCTCGCATTAATGTCATGTCATTACTCCATATTGCTGCACAGGTTAATATAATTGGGTTACTGTGTGTGAGCAATGATCCATAGCATGTTATGGCACTGAAACAAATGACATTTAACCAAGAGATTTGTAAGGCACCTTGTTATCTGCATGGTGAGCAATTGCAAGGGAGAGTCAGATTGCTAGACGAGCGACTGACAAATTAGTTGTTGGGTTTACTGGACAGCTTGGATTTATAACCTCACAATTCCAACATAATTTATTAGATCCATAAACAGACAGATCCAGTGTTTTTACTTAGATTATGCTCTTATTGCAGTCTCTGATCCTGTCCCGTTTGCAGTGCTGTTTTATTCGTGTAGCACTCAGTCCTCTTGGGTGGGGGCAAGGTGAGCTGGCATCAGAAAGAAGCTGCAGGTTTCTAGCAAAAAAAATATTTACAGCCCAGTTAATAAAATAATAATTTGCAGATGGTGGTCCCACACTCCAACTTTAGTCACTCCAAGGAAGAAAGGATGCAAATAGAAGGGATTGGTAAAAGAGGCAAATTCAGCTCAGTAAAATATCTTCTCTGTTTCTTGGCAGAACAGAGGCCAAAGGTCTTGCCTGCATGCTGAAAAGTAAAGACAAACAAGCTGAACGAGATATAGGAGGGGAAAAGGGCTCAGTCCCACCTGGATAGTCGTGATGGTCTGTTTCTACCTCAGCCTCTGGGAGGAAGAAATATCCCCATTTCCTTCCATCTTTTCTGGGCTGGGGAGCAGAAGGCTCAGCATTGCCCTGACTGCAGGACGGAGCTGCGTCCTTTTCGGAAAGGCTTTCTTTAAACTCTCATTGAAAAAGAACAGACAACTTCCACAGGCAGATTATTCCAAACCTTTAACTGGTGCCAGTTCTCCAGTATCTGCCATGACTCAGGTCAATGGCTTCTCTTTTTTTCCCTAAGGACATAGAGAAGAAATCATTATCTCCCTCTTCATGTGCCCCCCAAACAGGGCAGAGCACAGTTACCACGGACAACATCACCCTGAGCACCTCACTGTCCTCTGCAGCTCTCCTTTCCTCTTCCCACCTTGCCCAAATCCAAACCTTTACCCTTTCTTCAGCAGCAGTTTTGCAGCCCTGCAACCACTCCCCCTTGCAGTGACCACTGTGTCCCATGTCACTGGTGGCATACGGAGCCCGCAGCTGCATCTGGGCTCCCCTGGCCCTCAGGACGTCGGCTCATGGGAACTGCTGTGTCCCTCTAGCTCTTTCCATTTGAGGAAATGATGAAATATTGCCTCTGTTCAGAGCCTTGGCTCACACCAAAATTTTTATGAGGTGATAAAATGATCACCTTTGGGCTTGTGGCTGCTGACTTAGGCCAAAACTACACCACCCGAGAGAGTATTCCTTCTCCTAATCCAGCTGGCATTTGGGACCACTCACTTTCCAGGTTAGAGGACAGTTTCTTTGGGCTAGAAAAACTCCAGAGAGATGTCCAAGTTTTTTTGGATGTTCCTGCACAGCGAATCTGACCTGCCATTCGTTTTGGAACTTCTCCCTTCTCTGAGTAAAATTTTAAAACTCCTCTCATAAGTTGGGTTGACCAAAAATGACCTGGGGTGGCTTGTGAGGCTTGCTCTGAGGTTTGGTTGTAATGGTCTGGGTTAAGTAATGAAAATAAGAGAGGAGTCCAAACTCAATCAAAGCTCTGAAAGCCATGGGCTGCTGGGTGAGTTTGAAATCCCACGCTGAGATGTTGATCTGGGCGAGCATCTCTCTGCACACTTGGACTGAGGATAGCAAACAACCCAGGGCCGAGTTCGTCATTTGTTAAGCTGAACAAAAAAAATGGGGAACACCAGCATCCAGAGCCACTGGCACTGAGAAGGTGCTGGAGAGGACGGGGCTGGGGTCGGAAAGCAGGACATGGACTTGCTGGTACCGACTGGGCAGTGCCAATCCCTCCCCCATGAGTGCAGCTGAGCCTGGGCTGTGCTCTGAGCCGGGGCTTGGCTCTGCTCTTCCCTTGCTCCACAGCTACAGCCGCTCACAGCCCCGCTGAACGAGTCCTTCAGGGGTTCCCCTCACGCAAAGCTGTTGTTGTTAAAATAAACACGCATTTAGCTTCACCATCTAATATTTCACAAGCCTGAGGCACGGCAGTTGGAACGCATCTCCCCCAGCCTGGAAACAGGAGGCAGCACGAATGGAGGCGTTGGAGCACTTTCAAGGCAAACACCAGAGGATTTTATTGGTGCAGGCTTTGGTGTGGCTGTCACTGCGCGGGGCTGTGACACCGCCGTGCCTGGGACAGCACAGAGCAAGTGATCCCAACTACCACTCTTTTAAACATCTCTCACCACCAGCTGCTGGGGGAGCTTGGACTGCTTTAGTCAGATGTGCTGGGTACTTCAATCCATACCTGAGTCAGTGTCAAACCCTGACTGGACTGAAGTAATAGAGAAACACACCCTGCCTATCCCTGCCTGATGTCTTCCTGAGCAGAATTTGATGAGTTGCTTTCTTGGAATAATTTGATTCATTTTTAATATTTAAAAATATTACAGACCAAGTTCATGTCCAGTTTAGCATCACTTCAATTAATCTACCAATGGGTAAAGCCAGTGAAAGACTTAGAACTTGAAAAGAGCAATCCAACATTCTTTCTTGTTTTCTTTGAAGCAGGTTCTATACAAAGATGCAATACCAGATTTTATATAAAAGTGCCTAATTAAAGCAAGCCCCCAAACTATGCATTTTCATTTTGTGGCATTCAAGAAGGAAAAAACCCCAGCCCTACTAATAATTACTAAAAAGGAAACTCAGCAGGGTAAGCAAGAGGAAACATGGAAGGCAGTGGAGAAGGAGAAATGTTCAGCATATGGAGGGGTTAACTAAATCTGAGCCTGTGATAATGCTCTCGTGTTTGCCAGGGAGACTGGGGAGAAAATCCTAATGGACCTACTGGAAACTGTTAATGCACTTTGGTTATGTGTACAAAAAGGACACGAAGCCAACAGAAGTGGCTAATGAAAAATTATGTGAGCATTCAGCAGCGAACATTATTCCGAGCCCTGATGGTGGCGGAGAGATGTGAATGATGCTGGTCAGGTGAAGAACTGGAAAACCTGGTGCAGTATCACCTTTCAGACTGAGTGCTGCCAGCGTGCTTAGGGAAGTGTTGAGTCGTAGCTGGAAGATGAGATATTGCTGTAGGGAGATGCAGAGAGGCATGTTCCCTGCATATACTTCAGCCCAGAGAAAACAGTCATTTGTTTCACAGGTGAATAAGTAAGCGTTTCCCTGAGCAAGCCCAGCCATCCAGCAGTGTGCCGTGCTATCATTGAGGGTTTCATCACCAGCAAACAATGGTGCCTGTTCCCACTAGCAGGAGAATTTCATGGCTAGACATAATTCAAGTCCGTGTTGCTCCCAGACACTTGGACCATCACAGCTTTGGGCAGGGGTTCTCTTTGTGCAGCTCCTGTTCCAGTGGGAGCTTGCTTCAGGATGGAAACCTCCCTGTGTGGCCACAGAAAAACACACACATGGTCTTGAAACCACAGCTATAGCTTCCTCATGGGCAAAGGGGGGTGGGCACATGGCATGAATTTCTAGGACACTTGGATTGTAGGAAAAATGGCTTTAAAAAGTTTTTCTTTCTGCTGGTATTTCCTCTGTATTTTCACTGGAATTTGAGAAAAGAAAAATGCAGCTCTTTTTCCTCATCAGCTCAGTGGGACACTGCAAATCTCAAAAATTTCAGTTTGGGGTTGGGGTCTCTTGCCCTACTGTCAGTTATGAGCAAGAGCAAAGGTATTAAAAGACCAATTCATGTTCAAGACAAGAAAGAAAATTCTCCTTTCTGTTGCTGCCATGAGGGTGAGATGGAGAAAATGGGGAGACAGGGGTGTTCAGCTGTGACCTCTCTGCTGAGGTGGACTCCTAAACTCCTTTGTCTCATGGCCACGATCCTTCCCTGTGCCACCATGAGGAGAGCAAAGAGGGAGCCAGGAAGTGTTCTGCTCTCCTTTCACTGTGCTGGTGATGCTTTTGGGCTGCTACTTTAGGTCTTTGTTTTTTTAGGTCTCATTGGAGGAAATCATGAACTCTCTTTCTTGAGGAGGGATGATATTTCCCTTAATTTAAACAGCTTTGAGCAAACAAGTACCAGTTTGGATGTACTTTCCCATTTAATATTTACGTGATTTATGCTTCCAAGCAACCCTTCTGCTCTCCTGTTTATATGCCCTCCAAGCTCATTTTTTAACTACAGTTAATCACACTGAAGCAAAACATAACTCACAGGGAGAGGATGGTGGCCAACTTTATGACTGGGGCTACTGTATTGGATGTCAGCTCTGCTGCTAAAAATAACTACCCTGGGACAGGTGCCTTCCCTGGACAGCAAAATTTAATGCCACTTTTTAAAATCCTAGCTAGCAGAATCCTTGGAAGGGAAGAAACCCCTTAGCATTTGGGGAGGGAAGGCTTGGTATTCCCAGTCCAGGAACTGAAAGCTGCTTCTTTGAAGTACTGACAAGCAAACTGGCTGGACATGAAGCAAACAGCAGAGACTCAGAGCACCTTGTCTCCTTACCCTGGTCGTAGTTTAGGTTGGGAAGTGTCAGGCTGAGTAATTTCTAATCTGTTAATGCTGTTGTTTGCTGTGCAGTGAAAGGAAGTCCACCTGTAGCTCCAAACAACAGCTCAGTGATGGGCAGAACAAAGGAAGAAGTAGGAAAAATGCTTTGTGCCATGTCTCTTTCTCTGCACAGAAAATATTTTGAGCTCCTCCAGATGGAAAACCTCTACCCCTACTCCAGTTGCGCTCCCTGATGTTCCCTTAACCAATAACCAACTCATCAGCACCCAAATTTACCGGGCAAACCCACAGAGCAGCAGTCCTAGGGCCACGGTGAGACCTGCACCTTCGGGGAGCAAGGAAGAAATGAAAAGAGAAATGCGAGAGAAGGAGTTTGTGAGCAACTGAGAAAATACCTGCAAGTGCTTTTTCTCTGCGAGCTTGGCAGATGGACAGGGCACTGCCTGTGCAATCCATCTGCAGTGGGGATTCACTCAGTTAAACACACTCAATGTTTTAGCAATGGAGTTGGCAATACATTAAAAACGGTGTTTAACTGCATTGGCTGGTCCCAGTGAGCCTGGGAAGAGAGGAACTGAGGGCTAGCCATGGCTAGCCAAGGGTTTCTGTTTCCTGGGGTGTTTACACCAAACAGCTCGGCTGCAGCAGGCAGCAGTGTCCCTGCAGAGCAGGGCTGGGGTTGCAGGGTTGGTCTCGGGGCACGAGTGAGCCTGCAAAACCCACAGCTGTTCCAGAGACGTCAGGGAATTACAGACATCATTTCTCTTCATCCTCTCTAAATGCAAAGTTCTGCTTAACATCACATGGGCTTTCTGCATGTTTTTTTTATATTTCCCAGTGGGATGAGAAGCCTTCCCAGGTGGTAGGATATAAGTATCCCCGGAAGCTTGTCAAGCCCGTGAGGGAGTGAACAAGTAGCTTCAGCAAACAGAAACTATCGGGTTTCTCACACCTCCCAGAGACATCCCAGCTATGTGAGGCAGCACTTCCCTCCACCTGCAGCTCCCAGGATCTGCATTGCCAGGCTGTGGGAAAAAGCAAGGGAACAACCCAGCTCCACGGGCACAGCCTCATCTCCAATCACCCATTTGCTCCTCGTTCTTGACAGAAGTGTCCTTTGCCCCTGTCAGGTGATAAACCAAATCAACAGGATTTTCAGGGTTCAGCCGTTCCCAAGCCCCTCACCCACCGTTGGGAGTGCAGGGAATGTTGGTTCATGGGTCTGGCAGAGCAAGCAGGAATTATAACGTCTTGCATGATTTCCCTATGCTTTGTGCCAAATTATTCACACCTTGTTCTTCCTTTTTACAACACCAGAAAAAAAAAAAACAAAACTGATCAATTAGCTCTAAATCCTCCTTTTTTCCAGGGTGGGGAGAGGAGAGGATACCTCTGCACAACACCTGAGAGTATACAGAGAAGTTTTTCCTGTGGTTGAGTCCTAGGGCCAAACACATCACCTGGAAGGATACAGTCATTTTTACAGACTGTAATTTTCTAGCAATTATAATTTCACACACATTTACCTAAGGACAATTCTGAAAAACAAGAAAAGTGACAGGCAAACAAATTATAATGCTGCCTTTCCTTGAAAAGCATTGTAGATGTTTTTCAGATAGAAAATATATTAAAAAGCAGGAAAATAATTTTAAATAAGAATGTATTTCTTCAAAAGGAAACACTATTTCAGATACTGATGTAAGAGGTAAATTAAAGATTGCCAGGTGCAGGAAAGTCCTCCATTTCTTTGTAGGATGTAATTAATGGAAAAGGCTTACTCAGATTGCCAGAAACCAATGGAGAGGGTTCAATATACACTTGACAACATCAATATTTCTGTTCAGCATAGGTATTCTGTCATTTTTATTGAATACTGAAACTTCTAAATACGACTTCACTTCCATATGTGACTACAAAGCCATCTGGTTTTCCAGTGCCAGCTCTGCACTCAGGGCCAGGTTTTGGTTTGAAACCATTCCCCCTTGCCCTGTCTGTCACTACATGTCCTCACAAATCGCCTCTCACCAATAGGACATGAGGATCTTTAGAACTGAAAGAGAGAAGATTTAGATTAGATATGAGGAAAAAATTCTTCCCTGGGAGGGTGGTGAGGCCCTGGCACAAGGTGCCCAGAGAAGCTGTGGTTGCCCCAACCCTGGAAGTGTCCAAGGCCAGGTTGGATGGGGCTTGGAGCAACCTGGCCTGGTGGAAGGTGTCCCTGCCCATGGAAGAGGAACGAGATGATCTTTAAGGTCCCTTCCAACCCAAGCCATTCTGTGATTCTGTGATTTATGTCATCCTTGTGACCACTTTGAAACTAATTCCTTCTTACATAGCAGAGATGTTTTAGTCTTTCTGAACAGATCACCTGGGTTTATGGGTGGTGACAACAACTTCAATGGAAAGTAGAAAACGATGCCAGCATCATTGACAGATGTATTTTCTTTTTTTTTTTTGGTTATCCAATCAGCACTAATTGTTACCTGTTTAAATAGGATATGGTTTTATTGGTATTTTGACCCAGCACCTTCATTTGGTACAAAGTCAAAGTCTCGTGGTGCTCCAAATCAGGTCACCTAAAGGAATCCAGCATCTGTGCAAGAGTCCAGGTCACACAGCTATTTGTGGAATGGATACTGTACAGTCTTTGTGAGTGCATGATATATGAACTGTATGTATTACCTTGATAAATTGTTTTTAAATATTTCCTCCTTTTTATTAATTGAAGAGGAAACTCATGCATCAATGACATTTTTATGCTGGTTTACACATAAATTATTTCCCTGTGATGTTCATTTTTATTATTATTGCCGATATTATAGCAAATGCATTTTTTTTGCCTTGTAAACAAGATTTTGCTTACAGCTAAATGAAAAGAAGAGAAGTTAATCACGTTGAAATAATAGGTTTAAAAAGGTAATTCAGTAATGTTTGGCTGATGTTTAATCTTCCCCAATAGAAGCCATGCTGAGAGAAATGACAGAAATTCTGCTTTTGTAATTAAACTGTATTCATCACTAGCAGGGCAGCTGAAGGAGAGCTGAAATAACGCAGTGCCTGCTGGCTCCTGGCAGAGCCTTCAAGCAGGGACTTCAAGGTTTGTTAAGTGACAGTGGTGGCTGCAAACCTTGGAAATGAAGAGCATCATCACAGCTTCCAGTGTAAGAACTTGGCATTGTGGGTCTTGTTTGCAGGAGGGTGTGAAGCTTTTTCTGAGCCCATCAGAGAAGGTGCCCCTGAAAACAGCACCCATCTCTCTGCAGAGGAGTAGAAACCATCATCCAAGACATGTCTGGGGGCCTTTTTCCCACGAAAGCTCAATGTCTTACTGTTACATGTTTCTCTGAATCTGATCCCTAGTCAACCACTCTGTATCCACCATCTCTAGTTCCAGGTCTGACTGCTCCTCTTTAGCACTTTTGAAAGAAATCCAGCACCAGACAGGACCCGGGAGTCCAAATCTCACAGGGACCAGTGGAAAGCTCAGAAGGCTTTGAAGCTGGGCCAGCCTTGCCGTAAGTCAGCTGCACACTGTCTCCCCATGCTTGAGTAAGTAGGTAGTTCTCAGCAGCTCAGAAGCCCAGTAGAATTTTTGCGTTTGTCCCTAGGTTTGCTTTCTGCTCAGCAGCTGAACAGGCAAATGACATTTAGTACATGAGCTCTGAAAGAAAGTTACATTTCCCTTTTTTCCCCTCTGGAATTTGAACCTCCAGCAAACTTCCCCCTGCAGCTCTGGAAAGTATAAACAATCCTTTTGCTGTTAGAAGGCAGCATGACCAAGCTTTGATTTGTGATTTTCTAGGGAAGAACTGTATCATCCCTCTATGAGAAGATCTGGATGTTGGAGTGGCAGAAGCAGGTCAGTCTCAAACAGCATCTAATTAGGCAGATTTCTGTTGTTTAGCCAAGCAGGTGTATCCATCACTGAACATTAGATGCTGCATCATCCACTTATAACAGCTTCCAGCTCCTTAAAAATGCAGAAATAGGAAATCTCCTTTGCTTCTTGGCTGGTGCTTTGACCCATGCAGTAGCAATCACTTCCAAGGTATCAGTAAGAAATTAATCAAGTAGCTGAGAATGAGCTCAGTTTCCCAGCTTCGGGATCTCCTAGCAAAAGGAAAGCAATAAACATGCTTGACTCTTTCCCCAGGCAGGTTTTCATTCTCTCCCCCCTCTCTAAGGTCAGGTGAAATTTTTCTCAAGGAATTTAAAAGGTGATCAGGTACAAGCTGTATTTGGTGGAACAAGGACTCTTTTCAAACAGTGCTGCTCTGGGGCTCATCAGTCCCTGCACTCAGTCCTGCTTGGAGGTGCCAACAAGAATAACTTCAGTAGCATAAGGAGATAATTATCTGCCTGAAAACATCAAGCCCAGGCTTTTCCTCAAGCCACGCTGCAGCCAAACCTCATCGGTGCCTGCCTTTCACCAGGAAATGGCCAAGAGTGCAGCAAACCCCGTGTTGCACCATTCACATCATGTCCCTCTGTCAGGATCCCACATCCCACATTTATATCATGTCCCAGTGTCAAGAACAATACTTCGAGCTTCCTAGAGAATGATTTTATCCAGCAGGACTGGTGAAGATGATCCTCTTGGTCTGCCCTATCACCCTCATTTTACACCAAGCTGATTCAGAGAGCATTGGACGCCTAAACGCAAGGATCTGGTACCGTGCTCACCTGTGATCACAGGAAACTGAGTCATATCCACAGTCCTACTGCTAAAAAAATAAGTTTCTGTGTCAATGTATTGATACTTTCAAACATTTGTACTGACTGCCTTCAGCTTCCAAGTCTCTCGCACCTTTCTGGAACCTGGGGTAGTTTACACTCAGAAATCAGCAGTTTAAGGAGGGATGATCCCTCATGACCTACATATTCATTATGCATCCGACCAAGGTTTCACACAATGCAACAACTTTACTAAACAACAAGAGCCCACAGTGTGTCGTGGGAAATGTTTTCTGAACTGAGCAGGGGAGTTTAACACACAAAAATTGCTGTTTGCCTAATACACAACAACTTCTTTCCAAATCAAATGCTTCTTTTCCAACCCAAATGATTTTAGTTTTTAGGTTTTTTGTTGTTGTTGTTGGGTTTTTTTGTTTGTTTGTTTGGGGTTTTTTAGTTTTTTGGTGAAAAGTCTGATTTTTCTATGGAAGAACTTTCTGCTTTTCCATTTTTATAAAAATGAAAAATGAAAATTTATTTTTCCCATTGGTTCAAAGGGACTGTCTGGATTGAGCATCTGCAGTGCATCCTTACCTAAACCTATCAGAATCAGCCCAATAACCTGTTTGAGAATCACCTGAATTCAGTGCATAAAGGGATTCTTTTTAACGTAGTACTATGTATTACTAAGTTTTTAGAAAGTTATGAAGATGTTTTTACTGAGGAATATTTGCAAGTTTCAGATGGCTGGCAGATGTGTTAAAGAACATATGATTCAAATAGAAAACCTTTCTTTTTATTGCTGAAACACTAATAAGAGTGCACTTTAATATGCCTTAATGTGTTACTCCTTAATTGACAGCAGATGTTTCCTGAACAGCATTTTTTAAAAGACGTGCCGCACTTCAAAACAAGCGGAAATAAAGCCTTACTGTACATACAAGAGCTTCCAAAAACAACGCCTCCCCTTGCCAATAATTGTTTTTAAAAACAGCATTCTGGATTATTTGAAAATCAATATTAAGTCCCATGGAATATGTCAGAGTAAATCTGATGTTATTTCAACAGAACCTTAACACAGCCTCTGTTCAAGGTCTCCTTCTGCTTCCCCTCCAGACTCCAAAATGGGAACCACCACCCAGCCCTTGATCACCAGAGAATGGAAAAAGCCATCTTCTCAATGGGAAGCCAAGTATTCACCTACCCGGTCAGACAGAGAAAACTTCCAGCAGAACCAGTACCCCTCACCCGAGGAGCATGACAATTATTTTTATGCTTATACGTAAAATATTCCAAGATTTGGAAGCTCCTCATATCCCACCTGCTGGCGTGACACCAAGGAGACAGGAGAGGCTGCTCCTTGGGCAAGGGGGTTCCACAAGGTCAGGCTACAAATGGCAAGGGATTGTCACTGATGTGAGCAGGATTGCAGGGACATCTATCATCACAGGCCAGAAAAGGAGGAGGTTTTCCCTCATTATCTTGCCAAAGTCTTCTTCCAACTCCAGATCAAAGCAGCCCTATCAAAGTGTCACCAAGCACACAGAGACCTTCACAGGGATGGTTTTCACCAATCTCAGTACTGTCCCAAGTGCTGAAAATTTGTAAATCTCTTTATTCCTGGACATGAATGTGATTAAAAAGGGCTAGAGAGGGCTCAAGCTATGTGAGAAAAGAGAAGAAAAACAATGCAGCACCTTTTCCTTCCAAAGTCTCTTGGCAGACTAGACCATGCTTAGCAGTGCAGAACTGGTCTCAGAAATGAAGTCCTGCCCACTGCTGGTGTCACTGCAGACCCTTCAGCAGGTCCTGTGTGACCCAGGACAAGGCACAATCAACCCGGCATCTGCTCTGAAGAGCTTAACTTCAAATCTTCTCGTGCTGAAGGAGGAGTTAATCTGAAATCAACCTAATTTATTTCTTCTTCCCCTTCCTTTGAAAGCTTAATAACATTTTTATTTCCTCAGCCTGGAAATTTTTAGAATATTTCCAGCGAGTGTTGTTGCAGGACAAGTCTCGTGTTGCAAAGCAAACACCACCGTGCCAAATCCGAGCGAGATGAGCGGGGTGCTGGCCAGGGGAGGTGGTGCCTCTGGGACCCCCAAGCTCCACGCAGGTCCTGGTGTTGGAGTGAGAAAGGCCACACGTTTGGATCCACTGACCACTTTTTGCAGATCTAATGGCCGCAAAGGCAATAAATAGCAAAAATAATCAGCAGCACGAGGCAAGCAAGAAAAATAGGAAAAAACACGGAACTTTTTTATCTTCACGAAAGGAGACAGATGAACATAATTGAATTATTGATGGGGAGAGATCAGAGGGCGACCCTCCTTTGTAAGCACAGGATCAGCCTTACCAGCCTCAGGAGGCCTGCTGATGTCCTGGGAAAGTAGGAGTTGCAGGATTTACTGCGGTTCCCCCCAAACCCACCCAGAAGCAGCCCCAAAGTCCCCGTCCCCTGTCCCCGGCGTGCGCCGGCCCCGAGCGGGGCTGTTTGATGTGTGTGTGATGGTCCCACGCTGGGCCCCCGAACCCCGCTGCGAGCTGTGGCAACAAATGACAGAATCCTTAAATACAGCCAAGCTGTGGTCAGTGTTTATTTATTTTTATTATGTAAACAACCCATCACTTTGGGTTATTGCAGTGTAGCTTGAAAGGCATTTGATCATTAGAAATGGCTTGCTGTTATCAGATCATTTTTTTAAAAAAAAAACCTTGTTAAAATACTAAGTAATTGACAGTGCTTTTTGTTATCCTGCTTATAAAATACAAATCATAGGGCAATAAATATTATTTGTTTAGAGCTGATGCAAGCCAAATGTTTTCTTCCTTAAAATACCCATAAAAGTGAAGTTTTATCTTCCATCTGGCAATGCCTCTTATGCCAAAATGTTCTGAGTGGAATTGCATTAATAAGAAGACATCAAGAGAAATATGTTACTTGTATCCTTTAATATGCCTTTGTAAACTGAGATACATGTTGGCCTTCTATCAATAAGCATCTCTACCTGTGGGGTTTGAGAAGGATTAATAGAGAAGAACCATTATAGGATGAAAGGACAGGGCATGCTGGGAGAAAAATGAAAATCAAACATCCACCAGTGCATACACTTCCTTCCAGGATAATATTTAGATTTTATTTTATTTTCTTAATTTAAATATATATATATAAAAAAATAAAACGTTTAAGCTGGTTTTAGATAGCACACATCTGTACTGCAATAAGGCCGTTTTCAAAAGTACAGCTCTCAGTGGGATATTTATTTAATTCGAATTGGTTTTGGACCCAAGCCTATAATGAGAAAAGATATGGGCACATGCTAGAGATGGTGGCTGCAACTGGGACTTTTTTGAACATTAAAGTAGAAAAAGCCTTTGCATGCAGGAAGGGTTTAGTGAAAATTCAATAACTTTTGCTTCAGACACTGTGCTTTGGAGCACTAACAAAGACAAGAGAGAACTGGTGCAGACATGGAACTCACGACCAAGCTGCCTGGAAAATGCCAGCTGGATCTGGCAGCATTCCCCAGCCTTTCCCTCTTTGGACACTTTTCACCTTTCTGTTCAAATCTGATTTTGAAACCAATTTCCAATCCCCGTGCATTACTCACACCTGAGCTGTGCAGGGATGGTCTCTCTGGGTGTGTCTGACTCCACACGTCCCTTTCTGTGTTGGTCAAAGATGTGTTTAAGGTGTTACCTTTCCAAACCAAGTTCAAATTACTGGTGCAACCACTGGTGCTTGTGCCACGCTGCCTTTGCAGCCTCCCAGAGTGCAGCCACAGCATCACAGCTTGCCCATTGCATGAACACTGATGGTTTTGCATCAGATTCAGCAGTTTTGAGAGAGTTTTAGCACGGGGGAGAGGGAAGAAGGCTTTCCCCAGGAAGCTGGGGCTCGGCAGGGTCTGTGGGCAATCCATGGGGCAGCTGAGGGTTGCCCTGCCAGTCCTGCTGCTGCACAAACCAAAACTAGACATGAAGCAGGGAAATGTTCCTCATCCAGAGATTGTACATCATTTCCTTGCTGCTCTATTGTGAATCTTACCCATTTTGCTGCACCTTGGGGCCCAATTCAATGACTAAAATTGATTTTTGGTACTTCAGTGGCCATGTGTGGGAACCAGACATATTATTTTTTTATTGAATAAAACCCTTAGAGCACTGGCTCACAAGCTCTCTTCAGTACACTATAATAAAGTAATACAAACATTTCCCAGGTCTCCAGAACTTCATTACTCTGCGTCTCTTTGGGAGACTTTTGTGTCCCACCCAGACTCTTTCATGGATGGTGGGTTTCTCCTCAGATTCTGAGAGCCTCTCCCTTTTCCCTCTGTGTGTGTGTGTGAGCTGACACACACATGTGCACGCTCCCTTACACGTGCTCAGCATTATCTGCCACGTTCTGCCAAGAAAACAGCACATCCCCGTGCCAGTCAGAAACATGCACTTGACTTTCGAGGAATTGTTTTCATTAAAGCAGGATCGGGACCTGCCTGCAGACCCAGAAGTGTGAATGGAAACAATTTCCCCTCGCAGGAATCTCAGCTGACATGCAGCTGCCAAGCTTTGTGTTCCCTTCAGTTATGTTTTCCCTGAAACCATGAATAGTCCCTAAAGTCAACATAAAACTCCCAAGGAAATGTTGCACAGTGGTGACATCCCGTTGGGAGCAGCCGCTGAGGGGGCCAGCAGCAGCTCCTGTGCTTCACCTGCGAGGTGTCTCCTGCATCCCCGGCTGACTTTGCACATCTGCCTCACCTGGGGCAGAGGGTTTCCCTTCTCCATTTGTGCAATCCCAGGCATGGCCGTGCCCGGGGCTGCTGGAGCTCTCCTGCACTCCAGGCATGCAGTCACAGTGAACAGCAGTTGTGGGAGCACACGAGACCTGTCACTCCTGTGATATCCTTAACTGAGCTTCTCTCTCTTTCCTGCTGCAACTTCAAGGACCACTGGGATTAACATCCAGATAAGCTGCTGTAAATTCCTGCCTAAAATGAAAGTGCTGGGAAAGCCGCAAAGTTATAGCTGGAAATTTGTTAGAATTATTTAGGGCTTGATTATCCAGCCCGTTCAGCCTTTTCCTCCCTCCCCTGCACTACTGAAATCAATGGGTATTTTCTGAAAATCAAATCCGGGCTAATGACGACGGGTTTTTAAAGATGGAGCAGTGGAAGCAGTGATTACTGGGGCAAGAGGAAATCTCCTGCAGGTATTAGTCTTACAGGACGGCGTGCCAAAGGTTACCGTGGCGCCCGCGATGTGGAACGATGATGAAATACTATGGGAAAAGCAAGTCCCCAGCTACAGTGTGTGCATTTGGTGGTCATGGCTATGCACCACTTGTGATCAATGGGTGTAAAGTCAGGGTCAGGGCTGCAGCAGCCGGAGATGCTGGTGCTTTGCAATCTAGCCAGGCCCCAACCAAGGGGCTGAGTTTCCACAATTCATTTATCATAAACCAGCAATTTGCAAATGTTAGCACTTTTCCCACACATCATGAGCCCTGATGGACTTTAATAAAGGGGAGAGCGAGAGAGAGAGAGCGAAGAAGAGGGAGGGGGAATTGAGAGAGAGAGAAGAAAACCTACATAATTAACTAAAGTTCTCAGAATGGCTTTAATTGTGAAATGTTACCTTTTTGGAAGTAATTGCTATACAGGTTTTCATTTGTTTTCTAGTTTCTGATTTTTTTTCTTTGGTTTCACATCAGTTAATTAGCCAGTTGGTGGGGTTTTGCACCTCTCTCTTTTACCCTTATGGCTGTACAGGAAAGATTTTCCAGTTTGTTTGACTCAGGCAATCATTAAAATTTGACTACCTGCATTAATTTGATTCCTGCACTGCTTTTAAGTGAAAGGCCTCGAAAGGGAAGGGATAACAAAGAAGAATAAACTGTAAACAAAGCTTGAAAACGTATGAGAGTGAGAATGTGCAAAGCTGCACAGATTCTCAGAGAGATGCTCATCAGAGTCACTGGCAGGCACCATCAGCCAGGTTCAACACCTCCGAGCTCCGAGGAAGTCCTGCTCTGGGTCTGGCCTGTCTCCAGTCTGTAAATGAGTAATGTGGCTGAAAGAATGAAGTCTATAGATAGAAGAAGGAACAAGAGTTGACACTTTTCACTAATATCAATGATAGCATCACTTTAACATGATTTTCCAGGCCTCTTTTTTCCCCAGGCTCGTATTCTTCTTCCCAGAGTGAACAATAACAGAGATTTCAGTGACAGGGGCAAGACATTCAGAGCTGTGATTATCAGTTTTACTCCTACTTTTTCAGGAAGAAGTTGTTTCTCTCACTGAGGGAAAAAAATCACAGCTCTTCTGTCTGCAGGTGGAGTGATACAACAGAACTGGCTGGTGCATGTTTACTAGAATGTTTTAGGTGGATGCTTTGGAACAGAAGCATCAACTGGCTACTCATCCTCTCTGCTTTCTTGCAGATCAAGTTTACGGATGTCTGCTTTGAGTCACTCTCTGGAAGGGCTCTGAGCAGTAGATGGAGGCACTCGGGGAGCACTGGTGGCTGGGTTAGGGCAGCAGTCCCATGAAATGACACTGCCTTGCAGCAGCTATCAGAATTAGGTGAAGAAAGGGACTGCTCTTGTTGGCCTTGGACTTTCTGGTGGCCTGGCCCAGCAGAAGTGGGGAACTGTGGGCTTGCCCACCTCACAATCCCCAGCAAAAAGGGACTTGTGTTGAAACCTGAACAGTTTTTCACCTTTTTCACCTGCAACTCAATCCTAGTATCATAAATCTCAGAAAATGTCTCATCAGGGTCCTTTTGTAGTGTGTTTAAACATTCTTCCCAAAAAAATACAGTTGTAGGTTTATTTTATTCCCTCATTTCCAAGCCTGCAACACATGTCATCCCAGCCAGCCTCCAGAATGAGGGACTCAGAGCAAACCCATCCTTCAAAACCACAGTCCCTATGGTGCTGCTCAGTTCCAAGATTCACCATCAGAAAGCACCCCAAACCACGGAGACAGCAGATGAAACCTCAAAAACTGGCAAGATGGATGCTTCCTTGGAAATCCTTGAAGCTGCAAGTTTCTCACAACCAAGTCCGTGCTCCCGGTCAGTGCCTGTGCTGGTCACGGTGCCCCTCACGTGGTGCCACCGGCTCTGGGCTGAAGCATCTTCCCCACCTCCTTCCAGCCCAGGCAATGGCCCGAGGTGGTGCTGGATGTGAAGTGAACCCCTCTCACAGAGCAGCTGAGCAGTGCATATCTCTCAGTGCATCTTCCCTTTAACACATCTTGTTTTTTCTTCCTTTTCATGACCTGCTGCCAAAATCTCTCCGCTAATGTTTCTGCCACCATCGATGCCATGCAAGAAAAGTGTCTTTGTTAACACATTTAGGGCCTGCTTTTAATTTCTACAGTATTCCCTTTAATAACAATGTCTAATTAAAACATCTGTTAAAAAGTCTGTAACATTAACTTTACAGGGAGAATTTAATAGAATTATATTTGAATTGCAGCCATTTAACGGGTTTCCTAATTAGGCTGTAGAGTTTTTATTTTTTTTTTTTACAAAAACATTACACAAATTAAAATCAGGCCCAGTTTTTTATTATTATTATTACAGCACAGAGTGTGGTCAAAGAAAGGCAGGCAGTATGTGATGGTGTGTGAAGGGTGAAAAAACTCAACACAGCAGCCGAGGACTGAAACACTAAAATGCATAAAATGAAACAAATAAGAGATTATGTTTGAAAGGGGGAGGGGACCAAGACACAAGCAGGGAAAAATTCTCTGGCCTTTTATTTGCACAGTTTCTTTTCAAACAGATCCCTGTGACTATCTCAGCATTTATCCACCCCCATTCCCTACCACCTTTCTATTCTCCCCAGATTTCACTTGTTTGGATCTTGCCTCTATTTGGGAGGAATGAGGCAAGAAGTCTTGAAAAAAATTGATTTATGCCAGATTTGTGTTTGCCTGCATTTCAGAATTCCTGATTTTCAAATTCCTGCATTTCAGAAGCTTGGATAGGTTTGTACTAGGCAGAGGTTTTCTGCAGTTCGTTTAGTAAAGCTGAGCTTTTTCTGTAGAATTTTGCACCCATTGGCTGATTGACTGGCACCACTTACAGAGATATGGAACCTCCAGCACCTTCAGGAGAAGCTGCTTTCCTGGGCTTTTAAAGGCAGGATTGGACAAATATTTTTAAAATATAAGGAACCACGGATGGAAATTTTAGTTGGGCAGAAAATAGATCTTCCCATTCACATGAAAACTTCTACTGTTCATTTTTAACCTGCTCTAAACCAAAATGAAAACTAACAGGAAAAAAAACAGATCTATTGCATGAAGATGTACTGCAACTGCCTTTAAATCACACATTGCAACCCTTCGTTTGACCACACCAGGATAAGGTATCTCACAACCCAAACTGTATGATTTTCGGAAGAGAGTGGTGATTTTCCAGTGAGACGGGGTCATTTTTGTGTTCAGAATGAGATGCAAGAAAACAATACAGTTTCACTCTTCAGCATAAATATTTCATGTGGCTCTCAACAAGATGCTAAAGTTAGTGCCTGTACAAACATCTCGGGTGAAATCCTGGCCTCTGAGTTGTCAGTGATAAAACTCTTATTGACTTCAGAAAGGCCAAGACTTCATCTTTTGTCTTTAAATTGAACTTAGAGTTGTAGTGAGCACTGGCAAGGGAAAACCCACTTCAAAGGAAGGCTCTGACAGTTGGACACTTATCTCCCACTGATCTAAACTATCGCAATCTCTTTTTGTTTCCCAAGCGAGCCTGGAAATCCCATTGAGAGCAAGTTCATCAAAATAGTTCTTTTGTTCTTCTAATTTACAGCAAATCCAACGAAGAACACAACTTCCCTCAAGGAATTTTCAGTACAGCACAGGCCAACCTCAGACAGAAAGGGCAGGTTTAGTAGGGAAAAAATAACAACAAAATGTTCACAACAAAGAATAAGAATTGCATTAGCATTCTTCTGAGACCCAGGACACTGGTGAGGCCTTTGATCTTCTTTACTCTGCCATACTGCATTGCTTTTGTGGCTTTTGGACTTGTAACATAAGTCAAAATCTGTTTGGGTCTTGTGAAAACCATCTGGACACTTCTAGCCCAAATATCTATTCTTTAGTGGCTGTGAGGGGCCTCTCTTCATAACCAAATTATCTGTTTCAGGCCTATATTTCTTCAGCCCACCATTCTGCATGTTCTTTCTTTTCAAGGAAAGAAGCTGAACTGAACTCAAATGTAAATACCAGATCCAGTGTCCAGGGGATGGATTCCATTCCCTACACTCACACAAAACCAGCTCTTACGATATCTTACAAAGTTCCTCAGAGCACGTCCTCCAAAAATGCCTTTCTTCACAAAGAGGGGACTTTGTACAGTGATTTGTAGGGTGCTTCCCACAAACATTTATGGTCACCAGCACTCTGCAAACGCCCATCCAAGAATGAGCTCCAGGGAGCTTCGAAGGACAAAGCTGCACACAGGAATTATCACAGGACTGTGGTCAGTGTGTTTTCTGTGTACTTGGAGCCTCAGGGAATAAAGTTGTTTTGGAATAACTCCTCAAATCTGCTTGGGTGTTGGTGGGGAGAGGACATTTTGGTAGTTTCGAATGGCATTACACATTTGTGGAGTGGAAATTACAGTTCAGTGTGTGGGCATACTTGATTGGACAATCTTTCAGTTGATGGGTTCTTCTGTTCAATTACTATTAAAATTCATCAAATGGAACAGAGTGGTTTTAATGCCCGTAATTGTTGTACAAAATGCTCTGTAATTGGTCTTACAAATGAAGCTGAAGAGCAAGATCAAACTCCATTGAAAATGAATCTGTCTTTCCACTGAAGAGTTCAAGAGTCACTTCGAAAATCCATTTCACAGGCAAGTGTTTAGCCAATTCCAATTCGGGTTCGTTTTGTGTGGCAGTTTTTATTTGCTTATTTTGGCCTCTCATATGCAAATGAATCTGCCAACTCTTGAACTTGGTTCCACACGCTCCCCTCACTTGTATATCCAGTGCTGCAGTCAGGCAGCAGCAGGCAAACTTCAAAGCCCTTCAGGTGCATTTTTGGGTGGTACAGGATGTCTGGCACGTGGGCAGTGTGAGGTGAGGAGCTGGCAGGTCTGTGCTGTGCTGCCTCTGGTAGAGGAGCCACTTTCAGCAAGCCTTGCCAACCTCTGCCTTGTGGGATTTTTATGGGTGGGAGGGAGTCTTTTTTACCCCTGACAGATGAGAGGCAATCTGAGCTGTGGGACTGAACAGAAAGTCAGGATTTCTTACACCACTTTTGCCACCAGAAACAGCATAACCTGGAACTACACTGTAGGGAAGCATGCAGGACATTTGGGACATTGGTTTCATTTGGTTCTCCACAAAGAATCCATTTGCTCAGAGATAAGGCTAAATTTCCACCTGGAAGCCTCCCTGGATATCAAGTGATTTTCCCAAAGGTGGAAAACATAGTGCTGGTGTGATGAGGGGATGGAGCAGCCAAAGCCCCTGGACACTCACTCAGGCCCTTCCTGACCCACCCGTCCTCATGTCCAGCACCTGGGGTGTGTGTGTGCCTCCTGCCATCAGGGTGCTGAGGCCCTGGCACAGGCTGCCCAGAGAAGCTGAGGCTGCCCCGTGCCTGGAAGTGTCCAAGGCCAGGTTGAACAGGGCTTGGAGCAAATAGGTTTAGTGGAAGGTGATACTGCCCATGTGGCAAGGATTGGAAAAAGATGACCTGTAAGGTCCCTCCCAGCCCAAACCAAACCATTCCATGATCTGTGATTCCATGATGGAACATGATGGATTTAACCACTAGACCCAGTGTGTCAAACTGATATTTAATTCTGTTTTCCACTTCTTAAAGACTCCAAACAAAATCCTCTCTCTGGCCCCTCTCCAAAGCCATCTTCTTCTTCTACCCCTTGCCCCAGCCAAAAATGTCCTGGTTTTCACTATCGATTCTGGAAAACACAGCTTATTGTTCATGCTGCTTCTGTCAGTTCTTTTCTGCTTTGTCTACTCTCAAAGAATTAAAAAGAGGGCTCAGAGGGTATCACTCTTCTTTGTATAGCGAGTAGAGATCTTTCTGTGGCACCTCTCCATGGAATGAAGAGATGGCTGCGGAAGAAGAGCAAATCAGAACTGAAACTGGGGGAAGAAAAAAGAAGAGAGAGAAAACTACACGCTGCTGTCCCAAATCCATTTAAAAGACACAAATACCTCTCTGTGCTCCTGACTTATTACCAGGGCACGTTATTCACACTCACTCACACCGACTCTGTCATTATTAATCTGCTGAGGGCGTGTGTGACAGGAGTTCAGCCCAGCAGCTCCTGGGGATAACAGAGGAGCTGTGCAGGAGCACCCTCAGTGTGTGAGCTCCCCTACGTGCCTGCGAGCAGGTAGCTGGGGTAAAACAACCAGCCCTAATTCAACTGCAAGTGTAAATAAATAGAGCAGAATTTCAGATTACATCCAACAAAATTAAGAAAAGGTCATGGACAAGGCTTTATTTTTTAAAACCTACCAGCTCTGTTTATTAAATATGATTGCTTCATACACACTCAGCACTAATTGGATTGCGGGTTATTTTGTATTTAGGAGGGGGTGGGTGAGTGAATAGAATAGGGGAGGGTGAAACACACTCCTAATGGCATCAGTTATATCCTAAAATAGTCTGTTAGTCACCATCCTGACCTTTTCTTTCCCCACACAAGCCCTGAACAAAACACCTTGATTTTTTTTTGTCCGGATTTTTGTTGCCGATGAGCAATTCCACTGTGGTCTCAACCTCTGGAGCTGTTTCTGGGATGTGTTTGTGTGTGTGTGTGTGTGTGTGTGTATATGTGCATGTACAGCCAGGAAATGTCTGTGAAGCTGCAGGAAAGGCCCTAATTGCAATTAAATCTGGGTGCCTCACCTTCCTCCACATGTACCTTTGCCTGCGTAGGCTGAGGGGTTCAGGTGTGTGTTTTATGTCACCCAGTGAAACCACAGTGAAACGAAGAAGTTGCACTGTCAAGAACAAGCAATTTAAAATTTCTCTATTATAGAAAAGGCACAGCAGAGATTTCTCTTTGAAGGGCACTCTGGAGAGGCTGGAAAGGTTTGGGTGGGACAGCCAGAGCTCTCTGATGCCAAGTGGTGCCCGAGACCCTTCCTCACCTACAGAAGAAGAAAAGAGCAGAACTCCGAGAAGCCGTGGGGGAAGCTGTTCCTGCCTGTGCCTCACCTGCCTTTCACTCATCCAACACGGCCCAAGGCAGAAGCAGAGCCCTGAGGGCCATGGCTGCTTTTATCTCTGCCCACCCTCGGGTATTTTGTGCAGCTCAGCACTGGGTGTCAGCGGGTTTGATGAGAGACACCCACACACCCTCATTGTCAGACAACGGCGCCCTTTCATCTCCCTGCCCAGGATGGACATCCCTTGGGGGGGCACTTTGTCTTTCAGAGAGTTTCCTTGTCTCCCCTTCCTCTCCCTCAGCTTCCCCAAGCTGGAAAAGACAAAAACAACCCCAAAGCCTTAAAGCTGAGGGTGGGTGTAGGACAGGGCTGGCAGGAAAAATCAGAGTTAATCATTGGTGGGGTTGCCAGTGCCTGGAGTGTAATGTCCCCCGTCTCTCACTGGCTGGGTGACACTAAAAAATCTTCTTTTTGGGGTAGAAACCTGCTACAGGTTTCTCTGGTCAGCACAACTCTGCACGTTGAGCTGGGCTGGTTGCTCCAGGGATCTGCTGGAGAAGCTGGGACAGGGGCAGGTCCATGGAGATGCCTGTGGGCACATGGTGCTGCCCGGCTGCCCTGAGGTGGGGCTTCCTCATCCCACTCCTGTAAAACACTGCAGTGTCTGCACAGGTCCCAGTCTCATTCCAGAGAGGATATTATTTAAATTGCACAACTGAATGATAAGTGAATTGACAGCCAGAATTGGGAACTGAAACATAAGAAAAGTGCTGGAAAACATTACATTTTCAGCGTAACATAGGGAATATTTTTTCTCCTGAAAACCAAAATATTTCGTTTCATTTCAGCCAGAAGCATTCCATATTTTGGTGAGGAAAACCACGTATCTGTGGCAAGGGAGACTTGTCATGAAAGGCATAACCTAACTAAATTCCAGTTTTCTGTTGAAACAACAATTTTGATTGCAATTTTTAGTTGGTTGTATTAGCGATTTCTCCTAGCTCATTAAATCATGTGTCACTTTGTGGCCACAAGTAGTTCAAAATCATATTTATTCATTAAATAGTTCCTGGTTTTCTTCGGCAGTTAATTGTTGCTAAGAAGAATCTGAATATTTGTAGCCATCTCCCCGAATCAGCACTCAGAGAGCTGTTTCAGTCAGGCAGCGTCACTTATTTTCTGTTTCTTGTGTAACTAAACATCGAGCTGAGAATTGCTTTAGCTGGCACCCAAAAGGATATTGCAGTTTACCGTATGCAGACTCGTAAGCGAATTGCTGGTAACACAAATGAGGAGATGAATTGTTTTCCGTAGATCAAAATGCACCGTCAAAGTAAAAACAAAAATTGAGGGCTGATTTGAGCCTATTTTAATGACAACAACAACAAAAGGAGGCAGATTAAGGTCTTTAGCAGGGAGTTTAGGGGAAAACTGGGATGGCTAGAAATAGTTTCTAAGATCGATTGACTTGAATAATACTCTGGGACACAGAGAAGAGAGAGAGGTAATGCCTGAAGAGAATAAATCAAATATCTTACGGCATTTTAGGCATTCTTTGCTTTCCTAGACACTGCTTTTAGTTTCCAGAAATATGAACAATTCCAGGCAGGCAGAGAATAGCCTGTTCATTTCCCCCCATGATGAATAGCTGCACGTTAGCCTGCTCATTTAATGACAGCTATATATAGTGTGTATAATAAATCAGACCCCAGCACACAAATGCCTTCTGTTTACCTTTGAAATACTCCTATTTTTTTTTTCCTGAGAACTGTGATTGTTGCAGGAGTCTGATGGATCCACTCACATGTACAGGGACCTGAACAACAAATTACCAGAAACGTTTGGTTCAGTGAAGTCCCCCACCCACCCAGGAGTGCCCTATGACCTGAGACCCCAGCATCTCACAGGACCAAAGTCTGCACAGGCTCTGGAAAATTAGCTCAGAGGGAATCTCAGTCTGAAATCTCAGTCTGAGCTTTGCATGAAAATCTCATTTTAATCAGGGATCTCAGTCAATTAGTCTGATTATTGCATTATAAACACTTGTCAACTTTTATAATATGTGCCTTTGAAATACGATGCCTGAACTCGTCAGCCCCAAAACAGCACGTTTTTAACCTGGAGTACACTATGGCTTCCCTGTACAGTAATTTACCAGTTAGAGTTTATATACACATATATTGTGATATGTGTGTGTGTGTGTGTGTGTGTGCGCTGCTATTTGTTGGATGAAAATATCTGACATGTTTCACTTCTAAGAAAAAACAGAGATTCCTTTTCCGTATAAATATTACCAGTTTTATCTGGGTTGGGATTTGCACATTCCAAGTAAATCTCTCCTATCCTGAGCCACACCTGCCTCTTCCCAGCTAGCAGGCACAGCTAATAGGATGATCTGATATTCCCACTTCCAAGATGAGGAATTCACAGACTGATCTGGTTCCACCCTCAAAAAATTGTCCTCCAGGGAGGAGAAGGAGCAATTTCTACTTTTTCCTTTATTTTGGGAAAACTTTTCATGCAAAGAAATGCAGTATAAAGTATTGAGAATTGCTGAAAGACATACAGATTATGCATGTTTTTATAGCCGTGAAGTCACTCAAATGGCTTTGTCTCCATTTCCCTGTTTGGCATAGATCACTTATTGTGCATATATTTTCAGATGGAAATGCTGAATTAGACTATGGTGAAATGGATAATGCAGCCCTAATGCTGGCATGAGCTAATAAGAAAACAGCAATGAATCCACTGCTGCAGATTGAAGTACATGCATTTCATATTATTACTCAAGGCTTGTCTCTCCGATTAGATGATTGCATAACCTTAATATTATAAATCTTGCATGATGTGAATTGTTCAGCTGTAACCATAATCAGTTTTTACTAAGGTGGCATTTCTGTCATCTTGTTAAACACAAACATTATGTATGCTCTAGTCATAATTTTATAACAGTTGCTTTTAGCGGGTGACGGCTTTGTCAGTCAGGAGATGCTGTTCAGCTCAGATATGCAGTGCAAGTGCTTAAGTTACTCATAATGTCAGTATTTGCTTCAGAAAACATCGCTTTGTGGATCCTGTAATTTTCTGAGTGTAAATTTCTCTTCAGAAGAAACGCAAAAACTTGCAAGCTTTTAGGCAGAAATCTCTAATGGCCGCTTTTCAGATCTTCCAAGAACCGAGTTTATTTTATTTAATCAAGTGAAAACGTCTGTATACTCCACAGAAATCATGGCATGCTGTCGGTCTTCAAGTTCCACTGCTCAGCTCTGAGCTCCCACATGCTTCAGTCCGATTTTCCACATGTCCCAGCTCCCCATGTGTAAAAAAATTCCCCAAGGCCCAGCTTTATGGGGACCGCACTGCCGCCAGTGTTTAAGGGTTTAAGACCCACCGTACAAACCTCAGCCAGATTCTCTTCTCCCATCAGTTCACTGGGGGTTTACACGGTTAAAGCTCACAACTGGGTGATAAATTTCAAGGCATATCGTGGGAGGAAGGGGACATGGTCAGTGTGGTTGTGCTGCAACACCATCCTTCATGCAGAATCCAGGGATTATTTAGTCCAGTTTACCTCCTCGACAAATTTATTGGCATTGTCAGATGCTCTGTAGAAAAAGGGGGGGAAAAAAAGCTAAATCCCTGCCTTCTTCAGGTAATGGACACTTTCCTATTTTTCCACTGTAGATCTGTTGAGATAGTCCTTTGCAGAGGGGAACACGTTGAAGAGATAAGGGCAACACGAGCACTTCCGTGTTCCTTCAGGTGTAGGAAGCCCTGAGACTGCATAATCGGGGAATCAGGAGCATAGAACAAGAACTATCTTACCTCTCTAGCTCTACAATAAATCTAATATTTCTTATTGGTTTTAATGGCAACAGAATTGGCCTTATACTCCATAGTTTTATACTCAAAATTACACCTTAACTCCAATGTAAAAGCTAAGTTCAAATGGTTTTTATCAGGCAGCCAGGGGATGTGATTTTCTGGTGGAATATATAAAACAATCAATTGCAGTGGTCTGTTCTTTGGAGAATAAGAGTCTTTTCTGTTTTCTAGTATGTTAAGCATCCCTGCAACAGAACCTGGCATGTCTGTTATCATGGAAAGCACGAGGGACAAAGAGAGTGGATTTAGACTAGATATGAGGGAGAAATTCTTCCCTGTGAGGGTGGGGAGGCCCTGGCTTAGGCTGGCTGTGGCTGCCCCAACCCTGGGAATGTTCAAGGCCAAGTTGGACAGGGCTTGGAGCACCCTGGGGTAGTGGAAGGTGTTGCTGCCCATGGCAGGGGGTGGAACTGGATGAGCTCTCAGGTCCCTTCCAACACAAACCGTTCTGTGATCCTATTACATTAATGTTTTCGGAGGTGAGCATTCTTGGTGAGAGGTAAAGGTAAGGGGGAAATACCAGGAGATTTGCCTGCTCCATGCTCCTGTGGACCAGAGCTGGGATGGGAAGAAGCACTCCCAGAGCGCTTGCAGCCCAACACGAGGCAGTGCCAATAAAATCTCCCACATACCCAGTCCTCCCAAGCAGTTCCCAAACCGCCTGTGGGACTCTGGCAGCAGCTGCCTGTTCTCTGCCTGTGTCCTGTGCCATGGGAGGACTCGCAGAGCCTCGAGGGAGAGTTATCAGGACTGGGTTTATTTTATGGTCCGGAAAGGGACCTGCAAAAGCCTTGTGCTCCTAAACTCTCCAAAGGACAGGGCTAGCACAGGCCCAGAGCTCGAGGTCCACACCCAGGTGTTCATGGGCGTCTGGGGGTCTTATTGTACGTGACTCCATGAAGGTAAGAGGGGGGTGGCTTGGGTGGCCACTCGTCCTGCAGGAAACCCCATCCGGTGATTATCCTCAGTGCTCTGCCAGCTGCTTTACTATGCTGAAACTCTGACACCAGAGAGGCTTTCTCACATGGTTGGGAGGGAAAAATAGTTTTTAATATCAGATTTTTAAAAAAAGAATGTATGGCCCCTATAAACTGTTAAACTTCACTTTATTGATCATAAATCTGTGTTTTGCTCAATGCAAAAGTTTTTCATCTTGCACAGAAAAATGCTGAAACAGCTACAAATGTCAAAAACACAAAGTTTTCTCTCCTGGACAATTTATATGGAAGTTATTGGATTTTTTTTGTTTAAAAGCACTCTTACCACAGTGCGCTCACCCACTGGGTTAGGAGAAATTGCCTTTCATTGCCAAGCTTTGTTCCTGCCCTTCACTGATGGGAAGAGACCTGAAAAGTAAAGCAAGGGTGTCAGCCTCTTCTACGTGCCACTAGGGATAGAAAGGCTGAACTGGATAAAAACCCAAGCAATGTGAATAAGACCTCAATAACAGCAGAGAAGGAGATAATCCTTGGCAGAGCCACTGCTAAAGTAAGGCACAGGCAATAAAAGTGCTTGGGCTCAGAGCAGAGTGACACCTCACACAGATTTATCCCAAGGTCCACACCCAAATACAGCAGCTGCTGTCAGAGCAGGATGGGCAGGCCAGGCCCCATGGTGACATTTCTGGAGTCAATGGGGCCCTGGGGTGCATCCCCCTGCTCTGTGACCAAGGGCATGGTCCCACCAGTGTCCCAGCCTCCCCCTCTGCAAGTGGGTCGATGCACCTTGGGACCAAGAGATTAACAGCCCTGTCTTGGTATTAATGATCTGCAAAAGCTGTGAAGGTGCAGAGCAGGGCAAAGAAATCTTGATTTATTAATGGCAAAGCAGAAAACTGGAAGGAAAAGGTGGAAGAAAAAATTCCAGCCCAGCCAAGGGTGGTGTTGAGACAGATTTACCCTGTTGTATCATGCATTTAAAATGGGTCATTTCAGCTAAGGCAGCTGTGTGTTAGCACATTGAATATATTTGGCTTCCTATATTTTTTTTAATAATACATCCCATTCAGGAAGAGGAAAAATAGGAAAAATAATTCTTTTTTTCTTTGCATCCAGCTGTCCAAATTACAAAAACTGTGCTTTTCCCTCATAACCTAGAAGCCTTCTTTTTCTGCTTGTTCTCCATCACGTGGTACAACACGTCTCTGTGCTCCACTACAGTGGTCAGCATCTCCCCAGAGATAATGGACTGGATCATCACCTGGATGCAATTCTTCCCTTTGGTCATAAATCATGATGGGAATACAGTAACCAAAAGCCATGAAATATGAAACCACATAAATAAAGGAAGGAAAGGACTGTGAATTGTCTGGGGAAATCTGTGTAAAGAAAGGGAGGAGGAGAGACTTGCACTGTTGGAGGAGCCACAACAAATACACATCCTGATTTTAAAGTCAAACTGTTGCTATAATTATTTAAGATTCTCCTGTGTCTCACAGGATGAGGCTTTGTTCTCTTTTCCACTAATTTCATGTGCTTTCTGTTCCTCTTGGGCTTTGCTTTTATTTCTGTGCTTTTCCCCCTTCTAGTCTACAAATACCCCTGGTATTTCATCATCCCTTCCAGCACACACAGTCTCCAGCTTCTGGACAGTTTCTTCCTCCTTCACCTCTGTTCTGTTAAATTCACAGGATTTTTGTTACTAACTGGAGAGCTCCGAACAGCTCCTACAGGGAAAGCTCTGCTCAGCCAAGTCAAGGACTTTAACTCTCATCCACATTCAAAAGGTGGGCTTCAAGAACATCTACATGTTTCATTAAACCAGAAATGTTAAATCCTCCTTCACAGCTGCCCAGCCCAAATATGCTCAACTCTGCAGTTTTGGAAATACGATGAACAAAATTTAACATATTGTCCTATTAGGAGCAAAAGTAAAAAGAAAAGGAAAACAAAATGTTGAAAGGTTTGAAAAAACAAAGAGTCCTGAAATCTTATATGGGAATCCTTAATGCTATAATTTTGCCTAATCTTGTAGACAGCACTTCACCCTTTAGATTTATTGAAATTGGGGCAAGGAATCTGTCGCTGCTTTGTTCTGCACCAATAGCTGGAGTAAACCTGCATGTCCATTCCACTGTGGAAAGAGCTGTGTTTTCCTCAGAATCACTGCAGACATACCAGGTAGCCTAAAATACCGTGGGATTTATAAACTGAGCACAGTTATTTTATATATGTCAAAACCAGTGGGTGATCCTGCTGTCCTGAGGCTCCTTCCATGTACTACAGCACTAAACACTTTTTCACCAAACTGCTGGCTGCCACCAAGGTTCCCTTGTCCCTGGGAAACTCAGTCCCTGGGAACGCTCAGTGTTTCACAGAGCTGGACCTCTATTTAAAAACCATTAGTCCTATTGAAACATGCATGTTACAAATTTTTTACACATATTTCATTTTCACTGACCCCTATTGGATTTTAGCTTCTTCGTATGGACACAGTTACATATTCACATCGATACTAATATGTAAGACTTGACAAACTCACACTTTTAGTGGTTGGTTGTTGTGCTCAGTTCAGGTTCCTCCTAATGAACTGAGGCATCAATGAGGATTTTTGCCACTGGTGTAATTTTACTCTCTATAATAACACACATCTTTGTTTGGTGATGGGTGCATATTGGAGGACAGGATAAAACACCATAGAGAACGTGGATCTTTGCTCTGAACAATGTTTAAGGGGTACAGGTAAAATTGTGTTTCTTTTGGATCAGCTGCTTTTCTTCAGCTCCGCAGTGCAGTTAATAAACACTGCAGACTGCTCTTTCAGAGCTTATAAACTTAGCAGAAATAAAAGGAACTAAGGGGTCTGACAACTGAGTGAAGCTTATAAATGCCACTGAAAGCCTTTGGGGCCCCAGCTCCTGGGGAATATATCAGAGCCCCTGCAGGGTTTATAAATTCTGCTCATTTACTGGCAGGTTTCTCTCCTGACTATAAAAACCATAGGTCAAAAAGCATTGCTAGATGGGGAACATGAAGCCTAGCTTTCATTTAACTCCAGCTTCTTCTTTCACAAGCCTGTGCAGCTCATCAGCAAAGCTGTGGTGTCTGGTTCTGGATGTCACAGCAAGCCCGTCACAGAGAAAGCATCTGCAGCTCCTGACTTGATGTAGGACTGATCCCCTGCAGATGTGAGCTCCTGGCTCCTGCTCAGGCTCTGTTTGCATAGCTCTTCACACTTTACAACCTGGAGAACCTTGCCAGGAAGCTCGGATGGGATTGTTTTGGGGCCAGTGTTCTAGAACTGAGCTGCTTCTCAGCCAAGCACAAGCAGGGCCAGCCCCTGGGGCTGTGTCACTGCTCACCTTGTGTCCCCCACTGTCTGAACGGGCTCCCAGGCCCCCAGGGCATGAATCAAAACTGCTGTTTGCATCCCACCTCCATCATGAGCTTCGAGGAGGCTCATGAATAGACAAATGTTTTTGTAGGAACCCAAAAAGCTTTTCACCAATTCCATGCTCCTGAGTGCTGTAGGCAGGCATCCACCTGGCAGCAGGAGGAGGAAGCACCATGAGCACATCAGATTTCCTCTCAGCATCCTAATCCCAGCTCCATTCTACCACACCCACTGTCTGGCAAGCTGCTCTAATGGATGGGCACTGGCCTTCCGTGGAGGGGCTAAATGTAAAACTTCCCTACGCTTCTCTCGTCAAAGTTAAAAGCTTTTCACGTCTGTGTTAATGTTTCTCTTTTTTTTTTCCCTCCTGTCTGCTGGCACCAGTGACAAATACTACATCTTGCATTGAGTAACAGTATATTGAATGGCTGGCAGAGGCAGAATACGGCACCTGTAATTTATCTCCGGGAGTTTGGGTTGGATGACACTGCTGGGAACAGACGGGGGCTCTGAGCTGTCACCTGACTACTAATTCTAGGATTTCTCCTCCGAGAGTGAGAAGGAGTGAGCTAGAATGAAGGGTACAAAAAGCAAATCAATAAACAGGTTAGTGTTTGCATCATTATTAACACTCGGGCTGTCAACACACCCATTGAAACTATCGCTCAGGGCAGCTCCAGATTTAATGGTCAGTGTAACAGATTTACTGTAAATGTTAGCTGAGGCAGAGCGGGCGGGGGGATCTCGCTGACAAATAACGGAGATTTCAGTGGGATGCATGGAACCCTTTATGTGTGTGCATAAATAACGCCGGGATTGCCAGGCGGGGGCGGGTGGCTTTCCGCAGTATTTCTTCTGGCAGGGCTGTGGTGTGTCCCCGTGCTCCCCTTCCCTCCCCGGAGCCCCTGCCTCCCTCCACTCACAGGCAGCAGCTGCACATCAATTAAATGGCCAAGGGAGCTTTGATCTTGGGAGCCCCTCACAAATCCCTTAATAGCCTGGAGAAGGGAGGGGAAGGGAAGGGTGATGCTGCCATCTTCACACTAAATTAGCCCGTGATGAGAAAAAGCTCTGAATGAAGTTGAGTTTTGTTGGTGTTACCCAGCTGGTGGGCTCCTGCCATTTTCCCCTCTCCCCGCACAGTCACATTTGCAGAGTTTCTTAGGAACCCTCATGGCATTGCCCCTTCCCCGTTGATCTGTCCACACACTTTCCACAAGTAACCCACAACCAAGCAGCTCTGAGCGGGATAAATGAATGCACGATCAAGTGTCCCTGCTTAAATTACTGATGAAATGATAAATCTGCTGCAGAGTAAATTGGCCGAAGACAAATCTTTCCAAGCCCTGTCGGTGCTGCCACTTTTTCAAATGAAAGCCCTCATAAAGAAATTAAACCGGTTAAAATGAAAAGCATCTAAATGAAAAGTATCTAAGTAAGCTTTTGCAGGGGAGGGCTTCCCAGATTGCACTGTCATCTCGTGTACATCCTTCTCCAGGAACACTCTGCTGCATTCCTTGCTTGTTTTAAATGGTTCCCACATGCACATTTATAATAGTGCATCAATCTCCAGGTGACTGCTTCTGCTCACTGCTGCTGCCAGGAGAAGGAGGGACCCAGAGGCTGAAGCATCAGAGTGTCACATGTACCTGTCACATGTAGCTCTCCCTGCCTCAAGGGCTGCTCCCTGTCCTGGAGGTTTGAGCCTCATGGCAAAACATAATATTCTGGAGCTGCAGTGCTTTGATATTCCCCAATGACATCTTCATCTCCTGCCCTCCAGACAGACACCTCAGCAGCTGAACCTCAGAAAGTGTGGGTTTGTGCATCGAGATAAATCCCATGTGCTCCAGGCTTAAGGAATCCTTGCTGGGAATGCCCACCCCAGTGGAACTCTGCCTTCAGAGCACGGGCTCAGGACACAATCAAAGATGCCTGAAAGCTCCTAACCATGTCCCAGCTATTTCAAAAGCCTCTCATAGGAAACATCCACTCAGAGCATCTACAGAGACCCAGAAGAAACCCGGGGCAGAGTCTGAGACCGTTTGAGAGCCGCATCTCTGCAGGGCACAGATCAGTCACAGAGCAGGGAGGGCGGGATGTTGGTCACCCAGGAGGTATCTCAGGAGCAAGAGCAGCACAACTCCCTCTCCCCATCACTCCAGACTCTCCCAGGCTTCACCTTCGCTGTGCACGGTGTCTCAAGATGCTTTTTATGCTTGTCTGCCCCAGTGATGTTGATAAACTCCATCATTAGCGCAGCCACACTTTGAACACACAATGTGGTGAGAACAGGCTTCTCTCAGCCTTTAATTTCATTAGGAACAAGCCCAAGATGAAACCCATGGAGCTCACAGCAGGTTCCTGAATGCCCTTTCTGCCAGGACAAGCCTACAAGAGTGGCAGAGGATTTATTTACCTGTTAGTACTGGCATCTCTGGGACAGCACCACCTGCAGCGTCTTCCACACTCTGTGACTTGCATTACTTGCCAGGACCTCAAGCCCTTCTGAGACCCAGTAGGAATGTGCAGGAATCACAGGTCTGGTGGAAGAGGAGGGGATGAAGATAAGGTTGTCTGGGGTTACAGTTTGTAACTGCAAGTATTGACACACTCCAGGCCCCAGCAACGTGGATCTCTGCTCACATCACTTGATTTTTGATGCTATGTTGTGGTTCAACCCCAGATCCCCAAAGCAGATCTGGTAACTCTGCCCAGTGCATGGGGGCATCTCAGATGGACATCCCCAAAGTGCCTCTGGGTTAACCTGGGACTGTGCCAGCCACTCACACTCCACTGTTGGTGCTGAGCTCCTCTCCAGAGGGCACACCTACTTTGTGCCACAGCGGTGTCAGCTCAGACTTCCAGGCTTGCAGCATTAAAAATGGGACTTGCAACATTAGAAACCCAAAAAACCCCAAATGCAGCAGCTGCAAAATCAGCATTAATGTGTTTCGGTTTGATTTTGATTTCTAAAGGGCTGGTGGCAAAGGGAAGCTCTGGAGCCTCTCTGTGGAGTTGAGCTCTAATTCCTGCAGAAGAGAGCAGCCCCGTGAGTTCAGAGCGCCGCTTGCTCCCTTTAATCCGCGCGCTATTGACTGGAGGAAGAACAAACCTCCTTGGAAGCCTTAATTGGAGCAAGTGGCGTCTGACGATTTTTGTTTAAACTGTAAAAGAAGACTCCTCCCTGGTGGGAAATGTTCAGCAATCAGAATGAGGAGGAAAAAAACAAACCCTTGCTGCACACAGCTTGGCTGTGCAGTGGATAACCCAGCCGAGAGCAGCCCTGGGAGCTGCTGGAATATTTGGACAAGGTGACCCCGCACTGAGCACATTAGCTGCATTATCGGCCTATAAACTGTCTCACTGCTTTACATATCTGTATGGCCCACATATTGAAGGGGAAGATTAGCTTGATTATCAATGGAGGAATGAGCCAAACAATTACTTTCATTATTGAATATCTAATTAATTATTCAGGAGGCAAATCAATTATTCATATCTCATTTAAACTGGGTCGGGGGAGAAGCGTTGCCACTTGACAGAGCTGTTCACAGCTTCTCTGGCTGCAGCAACAATTCTGCTACAACAGGGAGGAATTGCACTGGGAGCAAAAGCCATCCTCAAAATTATATTCCCCAGACCATACGGATATCCATCCATACCATTTGGTGGCCAAGGCCAACTCCAGAGAACCGTGAGTTTGGAATTCCCTGCAGGGTCTCCTCAGCCATGATTATTGCTCCTTTTTAATGTGATACAAAGCATCCTCCAGACCAGCACCAACAGGAGTTCAGAAGCCCATGGGAGTAGAGCATGTGCTGTAGGAGGGCTGAGATATTGAGGACTCAGATGTATTCGGTCTTAGGTGAAAGAAAGACAAAAGCTCTCATGCAGATAGCAGGAGGGAATCTCCAGACTCTTAACCATTTCTCAAAGCCTGATATCATCATAGAGACATTTTACCAGCAAAATATCTGTATCTTGCATCCCTCACTTACATAAAGGAAATAATTTAAAAAACGGTTTGCCCACTCTCTTGTTGTTTTTGCTTTCTTTGGAGGCAGGAATCATAGCACCACACACAGTCTGGTCTGCATCCAGACAGCAACACCCCAGTGCTGCAGTGCCCAGTACACCCACACACTCTCTGTCAGGGCCACACATTGTCCTTCCATCCAAAGCATCAATGAACACCTTACTGCAGGTTCCAGAGCACCCATGGCACTGCAGAGCAGAGGGTAAGACAAAGAGAAAGGGGGGACTGAGACAAGGCAAGGAAAGAAATACAGCCTGGAGAGAGCGGATCCAGGAGTATAACCAGGGTGAAAATTGTATGGAAAGGCCAAGGTCTGAAAACTCTGCTTTTCTGTAAAACTACCCACACAGGCAGTGACAGCTGGCTGCAACTGCTTGAAAAGCAGGGAAACAGAAGGAATCATAGCTCTGTGTGTGTGTGTGTGTGTGTATTTCTAAGACAAATGGGTCCCTGGGACATTCAGTGTCTGGGAATGCTCCTTTCCTCCATGCTCTCTCACACAGTCACTTCTCCTCACTGCGGCCAAGCCCCGGCCCTCCAGTAACCTCAGTTTTGTGTCTTTTTGCTCCTTTGCACGAGCAGAAGCGAGTGATACCGTATTGGAAACAAATTGTCAATTACTGAACAATCAAGCCCTCCATTTGTTTGTTAGATTGACTCTCAAATAGCCCGATTAATTATAACAGCACTAATTATTAAGATACACTGGTAGTCATCTCCTATTTCAGAGAGAAGGAGAAAGTCCTTCCTTCTGCTTTTGCTGTCACAGTGGCAGCCTTACCCAACAGGGCGATTTATCTCTGTCAAGCCAGTAAAATGATAATGCCAATTAAATCACACAAGTAATTGCTGTTGGGGTCCCCATGGAATTCTCCCAGCAGAGTCAGGTGGAATATGAATGCAGGCTGTCCAGGGAGGGCTGGATCCTGCTCAGGGAGAGCTCCACCCACACTAGTCCCTGTCCTGCTGTGATCACTGTTGTGGGGACCACAGGCAAAGCCCCCCATATTGTGCTCTCAGGGTCCCCAACAGTCCCAACTGAGCACTTTTGCAGCCAGGAGTGGGTGAAGTCGCTCAGCCTCACACAGAGATGTCCCTGAGCACTCATGGCGTCAAAGGGACAGGGCTGTCCCTTTCTGTTCTCTGCAGATTCAGCTGGTCTGCAGCTTCTCATGGCCTTGAGAGCCTCCAGCAGCTCCTGCTCCTGTCCTGCCTGGACCTGGGCTGTGTCCCCCATCCCCTCAGACCAGAAATGCAGCTGGATGTCTGGGCAGAGCTGGTGCTACAGGCCTTCCTGGGCACTCACACTGTAAAAAATAAAGCTATAGGTACAACACAAGCATGCAGTGTGGTCCAGGGAGGCTTGAAGGATCACATACACAGGTAACAGTGGCAGTGACTGACACAGCTGCTGCAAAAAGGGGGGGGGTGTGCCCCCATCCCCTGTCCTGTGCTTTCTGCTTATTGTAATGAATCGATGTCTCTGTGGCTGGGCAGACCCCACCTAAAAAGAACAGTGTGATCTAACCCAATCTCCCTCCTCATTTGATTAAACCCCGTGAAAGCAGGCACGTAACCTTGTTAATATCACGTTTATTAGAGGGAAGGGGGACAGAAAATTAAGATATACTTCATGTTGTTGCTAATTAGAAAAATTGAGACTTTGCATCTGTGCAAGGCAGAGCAACATGTGGCATTAACAGATGTGAACTCATTACACAGCTGCATCAGAGGAAATTGTGCCACCACAGCGACAAAAATCTCAAAATCAGATTTCCCCCAGTGCCTCAACTTCCCATTGCCTTCTCCTTCTTCCTCTGAGAAAAGTTTGCTCTGGGATTATTGGGGTTTTTTTAATGTTTTTCTTGGGGAGCAGAGAGGAAGGCACGCTGTTCTTTTTGCAAATATACACTGAGCCCCCCAGAGAAGCTCAGAGCAGAAACAAGCCAGGCTGCAGCATGACAGCATGGCCTCTGGCTCCTGCTAAAACACAAGGTGCTCCACAGCTGGAATAAAATCTATTCTGCCTTTCCCTGGCTATGGTGTTTTCCACAGGGAACCAAGCAGGGAGCGTTGCAGGCAGCCTCTTCCCGAGGGCTTTCCAGACATGGTTTCCCTGCAAAGTGGAGGGAAGTGGGAGTAATACCTTAAATGAGGTGTCACCGATAAAGTGCTTCAACCCTGCCCTTCATACCCCTGGGAGCCGTCTAAGATCACCAGACCACTTGTCATCAACAGTAAAGAGCAGCCAAACAGCATGAAAATAGGTCACTTTTTTATCATTTCCTCTGGGTGTTCTGCTTAACTTTTTGACTCAGGTAGTGGAAGCCAATCCCAGAAAAAAATCAGAGGTCAGATATGGGATTCCTCCCTTGCAGTCCTACCAAGAGCTGACTTACTCCGTGGCACAGCTGAGAGCAGCCCAGCAAAGCAGCTGTGTGAAAATGCACCAACTTTGCTGATGCTTGTTTCATTTGTGCCTTATTCAGCTCTGGAGAGGCTCAGCTGTATTTCTGGGCAGTCAAAAACATCACAGTGTTATCAAGAGGCCTCACTGTAGCAGGCTAACAGGTTTGGGGAGGCACAGGCAGGCTGCTGGGGTAAAGGGGCTGGAACCCACTTCACAAACAGCTGGGCACTGGATAAAACAAAAAATAGAGACTGGAAAATGAGCTCCAGAGACAGTTTTTGTCTTTCTCTGAGAAGATTTTGCAGGGACAAAGGAAGATTTTTGTTTGCAGCAATGACAATTCTTTCCAACTCCCTTCTCATTCACAAGGATTTCTACTGACCTGCAGTGTTACATCAAACACCTGATCCCAGCACTGCTCCAAACCACCTCGGGGCAGGGTGAGGTACAAGAGATACACCTTGGACAGCATGTGGGAAGTGAGATCCAGCTTTCCTCCTGGCCATAAGCTCGGAGCCCTGGACATTTTGCTAAATGAACTCCCCTGTGGAAGAGGTCTGCTGAAAAAACCTTCAGTAAATGCAGCTGCCGCTCCAGTGTGATTTGCCTGCTGCCTCCCTCGTCAGGAAAAACATTGAGGGGGGAACAAAAAAACCCCAAAACCTTATTTTTAACAAAAAATATCTGGGCACTGAGTATACTCTGGACTGTCTGGCAAAGTTCTTCCCTTCATTTGCACAGGCAAAGGGCTGGTCAGCACTGGTTTCACACCAGCTGCTCCGGGCAGCCACTGGTAGAACTGTTCCTCGCTTGCACCATTTCATTGCGAGCCCTTTATCGTCCCTTTGTCCCAGGCAAACACACCCCACGCAGCACAGAACCCGTCACCCACACTCTGCTGAGGCCCTCGGTCCCTTTGTGCAGGCTGTTTCATTTCATAAACTCAAGGGTCACTTTTATTGTGGTCTCTGCTAAATGAAATCACAAAAGCAATTTAAAATCGCTTAAGCAAATCATGAAAGATGCAATATGAGGAAAGGGCTGTGAATAATGGTTAGCCTAAAGCATTGCAACAAAGGGAGTGACTGTGCTTCTGTCAGGTCCTTTCTCTTGGTCTGTATCCTTCATGCTGAATTCCTCATCTTCTGCCTAAGATTTTGGGCAGGAACTCATCACAGGAGAAAGCCAGTCTTATCAAATTTCTAACACTGCCTGCTATTCTTCATGGACAAATGATCTGCAGGACGCAGAGAGAGCTGCAACCGAGTCTGGCATTTCAGATATGCAGTAGCCAGAAAATAATAACAAAAAACACAGGATACCATTTTTATCCTGGAGATTATTTTCTGGGAGAAAAAAAAAATGTCAGTGTAGCCTGTGAACTTCATCCTTATCTGACCAGCATTCAGTAGAAACTTCTGGCTGCCTCCAAGCTTTGTTCCAGTAGGCAATAGTCCAATACAGAACAAAGTTGGAGGTGACTAAAACGGCTGTGAGATAAATTTTCAAGCAACTTTTCTCTCCATCCCATCCCATCAGCAGCAATATGCTTCACAGAATATTTTTGTTGCCCAAGGATGACTTTCTTACAGCTCTGAAAAGCTCTGTTCACCTTTCATCAGCCCCTTTACTTGTATGGCACTGGCTCCCATGCTGCCTTATCCTACAAGCAGAGCAAGTGTGTTTTCTCAGATATTCCTTGGTGTCCCGGATCCTGTGAGATCAGATTTCCCAGCACCCAGGTATGGGTGAGAATTCTCTTTAATGCAGCGCAGGCACCCAGCAAGGAGCAGCCCCTCTCTGTCACAGATGCATTGTCACCCAAGATTAAAGATGCCTGGGCTCATTCACAAGCCAAAGTGATGCCTGAGAGCTCCACTGGACCAGGTACCTCTGTGTCAAAACTCATTTCTATCCATGTTTTCTTGATCTAGGTTTTCTCAGGCAGCAACAAGTCAGCAGCATTCAAAGAGTTCACAGAAACAGCAGTCAGGTTTGGTGCTTCAATTTCTGGCTGGGATGGGAGGGAGCAGAAAAGGAGAAGGATTGGTCCAGGAGTCTCAAAGTGAAGGTCAGAAACTGCACTCAGCATCACAAGAGGCTTTTGAAAAGCCTGTACTTTTGCTGTGGTGATGCTCAGCTCTGTTGAGGAAGAAGGTAAACCCAAACTTCCCTCTCATGGCCAGCATCTCACAATTTCCAAACTTCAGCCTTCCAGCTGGATCTATTGGAAAATATTCAAAACTGGATGAAGGTGCTGCAGCAGACCTTCATCTATGAAATGTGATCCAAGCAAAATCTGCACTTCTGAAACAGCAGAAATTCTGCAGATGGTGGGCCAGATGTGCCCTTATTTTAAGCCAAGGATCACACTGGATCTCAACAACACCTTCTCAAGTGGCCATGCTCTGCCAGCCACAAAAACAATCCTGCAGAGACACAGCCCACGAGCCTGAAGATCCCCAAAGGCTGGGGAGGACTGGGTGCTATGGAAAGGAGAGGAGAATTCCCACTCCAGCTGTTCATGAGGTTCCAGTCCTGCTGCACCTCCTGATCACTAACCGAAGGATCCCCAGTGTCTGGATAGGTCAGCATGAAAGCAGTAGAGGAAATGGCCTAGAAAAGAAGAGCTTTTTATTTCTTCCCTGAAGAAGTGTCTCAATAAATGCTTTCAGCATACCCCCCTTCAAAAAGAAAAGCCCTTCTAAGCTTATGCATGATAATAACATTTCCCACATTTTCAATTAGCTCAAATAATCTTGCTAAAAGCTATTAATAACCCACCTTTAGCTGCGAGCACACGTGCACCTGTGTGTGCAAGGAGGCAAGCCATGCCTGACAGAGTGAGAGGCAATGAGAAATGAACTGCCTGAAATTAACTTTAAGCGTCCAAGTGATTAAACCATTGTGCTGTGATTGTGTACGATCCTGCCTTTCTTCGGCAATTAAGGCTGTATTGATCAGATAGCACGAGGAAAGGGGCCGGCAGAGCGATGCTCATTCAGGCTGCCATAATTAAGAGTGATCATCTATTGTTCTGGAGCACACGGCACAGCCCAGCCCCATCAGGCTCTTCCCTCTTGCCTCCCTCTCCCTTCCCTGGCCCTCACTCCCACGAACACGTGGATTGAGCATCTGCTTGGAGTGAAAATTGGAGCAGGAGCTGGCTGAAGTTGTTCTGTAGCGGGTCAGGATTAAATTCGTGTCTTTCCCTATCCATTCAGCCCCAAGACAAGCAGTTTCTGCTGTTTACGGGCAAGAAGGGGCAAAAATGGAGCATGAAAGAATACAGACCACCACATCTGCAAGCAAGTCTTGGGCTGACCGTGGGGCAACCAGAGCTCACCAAGACTTTGGGGAAATGGCACTTCTGCTTTTGTGTGGGCCCCTCCACTAAGAGCACTTTCCAGAATACATCCTCCTGCTCCCAAATTTAATCTCTTTCTTTTTTTTTTCCTTCCCAAATGCACTCAAATCAATCTCCTACCCTTACACACAGATTGAAATTGGCTTCTTATTTATATCTTAACCAGCAAATTTCTTTCTTACAGCTTCTGCTGAACCCTTGCTAACATGCAGTGTTGCTTTGCCTTCCTTCACTTTCATGGCTCCAGCCTGGGAAAATTGGCATGGAATAACAGCATTTAAAATATCAGCTGACAGGCTGTAAGTTCATGATTTCTATGACAGCAGTCCTTGGGCATTTAAACTCTTGTGGCAAAGGGTATTTCCTTACTTAATTATTCTAGTTCCCAGTATATCATTTCTCAGGGTACGGATCGTACTTACTGTGAGCCTCAGAAAAACGATCCATGTCAGTCAAAGTGTGTTATTGTGGGCTTGGGGGAGGATTTGGATCATTTCCTCATGAAGACTACAGAACGCAGCACCTGAAAACACACTTCCCCAGAAAGCAAGGGAACGTGGCACTGAGCCACATCACTCCAGAAGTGATGCAGTGATTTATTATTCATCAACAAGACCTTGCAAAACCCTGATGCTGGCATCTAAAACACGGTGATAATCACTGATATTTTCCTTCACCTCTGTGGATTGCTATCAAACTTGAAACAAAGAGAAAAGATTTGCATACCTGGGTGACATTACTTGCCACATCCACAAAGCAGATAGCCTAATTTTTAGCTTGGTTCTTTAAACTGAAGTGTGTCTTCCCAGCTGTTTATTGGAACCCACAATTGTGACTGAAGCTTTCTCATCTTCCATGTCTGTCACAGTCACTGAGCTAAAAGTATAGACTGACAAGTAGGGCTGGCACACGGTGTCTGTGTGCAGTCCAATTTCATGTAGCACCTTTCTTTCATAATAATAAGTCAAGGACTCTCTCCTATCCCCTCAACCTTGTCAGCCTCGCTTCAGTTTAAATACATCTCACTACTTTAGTCACAGTTCTTGTTTTAGTGGATGAGATGTGGCCTTGCCGTTGTTTTTCCTGTTCTCTCAGCCCTGGCCCTCGTGAAGATCATTGTTCATCTCTATTACCCCATGTTCCCTGCTGAACACAGTTCTCCTTCCTGCTTTTCAATGAGGAGCATTTGCATTTCCTGCTGCTTGAGAAAACCCCTGCCCATGATAACAGAACACCCAGGTCCTGCCAATCTGAACCCTGGCACTGCACAACTTCATTTTCACTGCCCTACACCAATCCTGCCTCCTTGCTGACTTTGAATGGTACAAGCTGCTGCAGGACAAGAGATGGAGATCACTGCTTTGCTCCTTTCCTTCCTCTCTCACAAGCTCAGTGTTACTCAACAGCTCTTTCCCAGGCAGAGTAAAGGGTTAAGCATGAAGATCTGGAAGAGACAGCGCTGTCCTGTCACAGAGCTGCCCTTTTGCCTCTTCCTCACACATCCACACTGCTCACATAGCCTGCATTCCTCCCCGTTAACACCATTAAGCTTTGACCTGAACTAGAGATAGAGCTAAATATGTGTGCACCTGTCCCCTTATAATGACCTGCTATTATCATTTTCCACCCCTCTTTTTTGATTGATGGATATTATATGCAGAGTGACCCTCAGGATTCTTTTCCCCCCTCTTTTTGTTAGGCCTTGCTAAAGCAACCTGCAAATTAATTTAATATCCTCTTTTGGTTGGGAGCTATGAAACGAGGGCTCGAGGCTGATGATGCGTAAACCATTTGTGGCATGTATTTAATCTCTGGACAATGGATAGAGATGTTAGTGCATGCTACACTAAGTTCTATTTACGCTGGCTATTAAGTGCAGTCAAGCTGAAGGCAATCGGAGCACATTACAGGGCCTAATGGGAGAGGATGCTACACAACAGTACATTAAAGACTGAAAATGAATTAAGAAGGGAGCATGGTAGAGAAAGCAGACAAGGAAAGGGTTCTGTATACAGATAACTCTTATTGACAGCACAAATATTCATGTACTCTGAGTTCCCAAATCCAATTTTGGTATTGGATACCACTCTAGAGGGAATGTTTTGAATTCCATTTTCGTGCAGATACAAAATGACTCGCAGCCAGCCTGCCCCCTCCCACCTCCACCTCAGTGGTTTGCATAACCTGATGCTGGGAAATGCATCCCCTTTTTCTGCCTTGCAAAGCTAAGCCAGATCCCTCCTGACCACCTAAATGAGGCCGAACTGTCTCAGCCTGCTCCCTGAAATGCGTCTGTCCCAGGAACGACAAATAGGCCTTGCTGCACCCCCAGTCCTGCTCACTCGCCTTGGCACTTCTTCCTCTGGCTGTCACTGACAAAATTCAAGCCCTCTGGGAAAGACAGCAGCAAAATGCACACTGGGAGAAGCCTATGAGCTGTGAACACTGTATCCTTGCTTTTGCCTTTTTGGTCCCTGTCATCTGGATGGGAAGAATTTAGAGATGACAAAATACTGGCCTGCTGTCTTTTCAACACCAAGCTCCAGAACCCAAGAGTGGCATTACTTTACTCCATCTCACACACACAATGTTATGAGTTTACTTCTGTGCATAAAAATTTCCATTTGTGAAGAGACTGACTTGCTGTGACGTTCTGAGTACAGTGGCTTCACTTAGATCTGTGAAAAGTCCAGTTTACAAATTAAACTTGCACATAAGGAAGAGAAAAGCAGCAACCAACCTACAGAAGCCACATGCTCACTCTGATCAGCTCTGCTCATTGTTTCACCAAGGCTTTCCCAAGATGCAGCTCTGACTGCCACTGTTCCTGCTCAGGTTGCAGACACTCACCTGGTCCCCTCCCTGCTTCCCCAGAGCAGGGAAATAAACTGTGCTTTGAAAGCATCTGCCAAGGGTACTTCTGGCATTTATTTTAGGACAATATTCCTTTGACTCAAGGCTTCCCTGCCTGCAGTGCCGAGAGCTTCACTGTCAAAATGTGGCCACCAACCCTGGTCAGAAGCACCCTGCCCCTGGGTCCCAAGGACAAGCCCAAGGAGTGTGTCCTCCCTTCCCTTGCAGTCCCAAAGGTCAGATTTGCCTCTGACAAGAGGCTCCTTGCTACTTTTGGCAGGGGCTTCTCCACCAACTTGATGGCAACAGAAAATACCTGATAAGAATCAGAAAAACAAACCTTATTTATACCCAGTAAATGCACTAAGAATGGACAGGGAGCCTGCAAGGAACCAGGTGCTCACTGACATCCCAAAAGCCTGAGACTGGACTTGGATAAGACAAGAGAGATTTCCTTCAGAACCGTATTGTGCTAAAGAAAAAATTTTCTTTCCTTTGGGTGTCCAAAGCCTTATTATCTCCTCTTCCTTCGAGTTCTTGAAGTGTAGACTAAAGACATAAAGGAATTACATTTCACATAGTCAGTTTATTCTAAAAGCTGTTTTGGCAATAAAAGGAAAGAATATTAGAATCCTTTAATAACCATCCTGGTTTGGCAGCAAGGGAGAGGTTTGGGTCCTTTAAAATACTAGCAGAGTAAAAAAATCAATTCATTGCTAGCACAAACAGAAATATAGTGAAACCAATACCTGAGCTTAAAATACTACATACACAGGAACTCAAACTAATCTGCTCAAGCCAGGCATTGACTAACCAGTGACTTTGTCTTGTTTCAAGGAGCAAACTTGTCTGGTTTCAAGGAGCAAACTTGTAGTTAAGCTCTGCAGAAAGAGAAGTGCATTTGTTTGCAAGCAAACCTCCCAAGTCCAAGACAAATGACTTTCACACGGTATTTGGATAGGGCTGGAGGGAAGAGAAAGGAGAAAAGTGTTGTTTCAGGGAGGTCTTTTTTTTCCTTGGCTGGTGAAACACTTCCTCCTCTCAAGGATATTCTTGTAACAAGTAACAAGTGTCCTTTCTGTTTTCCAGAGCAAAACATACTCTGGAATAAATATACAATTTACATTTTCTATGAAATATACCTTTATTATTTATTTAATAATTTTTCCCTAGGAAATATAGCCTTGCTTATGTCTATAGAAATCTGAGACCTTCTCATATTTCTGCAGTAAGTTCCTTTGGTCACTGTCATTAGAGTTTAGAGCCTATTGTGACACCAAGACTTTCTGAATTAACTCTGTAGGGTGTTTGTGTTTCAGATGCTACACAGCCACCATGGGCTCCACTGTCTCTGATAATTTTAGCACAACCTCCTGCCCCATTCCTGTAACCATGGCCCAGCACACTCAGTACACGGCTCACAGCCACAATCTTTCAACCATGTCCCAAGAGTGATGAGACACAAATCACAAACCCAAAAAGTGTTCATGGGCTTCTTGTCCCTTTCTGGGTGTCAAATGTGATGCTCAGCTGCTGTGATCTGCAGAGCAGCTCAAGAACAAGGTGTTCTGACACCAATTTGAGATCCTTCCTATTTTTAAAAACATCTTCGGAGGAGGAAGAGTAAGGGAGAGAAGTGAGCAAGTGTTTCCTTCTTGCTAGCACTAAAAATCCAGTCACAGCTTTCTTTTTCACCTTCTTCTTGAGAGATTCCTTGTACTTCTATCCACACCAAAAGACTGGGTAAGCAGAAGAAAGAACAGGCAGGGGAGAAAAAGGTCTCAAAACTCTTCTATATCTCAAAATCTCTGATCAGAAGAATAAAGGCTGAATGAAATCCACTTCCAGCCTTGGAGGGAAGGAGAGGGAAGGAGAAGTGAGTCAGGAAATGAAGCAGTATCACACACAACCGGCAAGAAACATTTGTCAGTGACCCAAAGGTCCTCTTTTCCTGGGGTTGACAGGAACAAATTCCCACCGTGACCAAAGAATAAGGTGCCCCTACCTTCAGAGCACCCCACACTGCTCACTGGTGAACCAGGAACATTGCTCAGAGGCCACTTGCATGGACCTGTGATTAATGCAAGGCTGGCAGCACTTTGCACTTTGCTTCCTCACTGACTGTTATCCAGCTTAACAAGTTCTCCACCGTTCAGGGAGTGTTTAAAAGGTTCAAAGTTTCTTGTTTATAAGAAGAATGTCTGTATTTATCATCGATGCAATAAAGCTGCTGAAAATAATCATCATAATCAGTGGATGCAGCCCAACAGGAACGTCACAGTCCAAGGCAGCTCCTTCCCAGCCCAGATACAACCATCATCTGCTGATCATTAAACTCTGTGAAAGCCAGCACACAAATGAGAACCCATTGGGCAGTGCCATAACCCTTTGTCAGGGGTTAAAACAAGCAACAAGGCAGGGTGAAGGACTTTGAAAATAGCCCTGTGCACACTTGCCTGCTGGGATCCAGAGTCATGTGGACAGCCTCACCATCATCATCTTGTCTAACACACCTCTCTGGGCACTCTGCACATCCTCAGATGGTCTAACCCCTCCTTGGTGCTGTCTCACATGGGCTGACATGAGGTAAGGGAGCAGAGTCTTCTAGACTCACTACTGACAGTGCAACACAGTCAGTTTGGATACACTGCTCTGGAAGAAACACCTTGCTTTCATCATTAAAAAGAATCTACATTTTTAAAACTGTCACTGTCTCTGATCCACTGGCATGTCCAGGGAATATGCCATTGCTCACACAAACAGGGGAACATTCCCTCTGCACGCGTGTAATCAGAGAAATCTGTGGGCTGTGTGGAAGGAGGGGGCAGGACAAGCAAACTCTCAAGGACAGTAAAACTTTCTTCTGAAGGCGGAGATGAAAGACAGAGAGAAGAGTGGGAAGGCAATACATTAAACAAAGCAGAGGAATGCACTGCTTTGTCCAGCTGCTGCTGCTGCTGATGATGAGCAGAACAGGCCCATGTGATGTGAAGTGGAAGAACCACAAAAATCATTGCATAGGGTTAATTTAAGATAGCGAACAAATGACGATCTGCAATCCCTGATTTTGTTTTCCACATCCCAGGCTCACGTGCCTGTTGCCCAGGATTTATGCACTGGGGTAGATGGCAAAGGTGGGAAATCCACAATTCCCATACAAGTTACAAACTACTTCTCCTTTCACAGAGAATCCATCGTTTCAGGTTGTCCTGATGACTTTGTGAGGCTTGTATAGATGATAGATACTGAGTATCCCCCAATAACCTTGGGTAAATCGAGGTGCTGAGGGTAGGAAAAGCACATTGTCCTGATCCAGGAGGTTGATAGGAGAGCACAGGTAAGCACAAGGGTCAGCAAGGGAGGCTAGAGCCTGAGTTTTGTAGAGAAAAACATTGGTTCAACAAGACTGCTGGAGAAATACGGCATGATTCTGCATGAGCTGCCTTATCAGGAGTCACACATTTATTTAACTGACTTAAAATCATTTTTAAAATCCATGCAAGGTTTTTGGATTCTGAGACATCATTGGCAGCACAACAAAAGAAGAGAGGCTTTAAAATACTGTATAAAACAGGAAATTGTGCAGCTCTCCACTGAAAATCTCTTCCCCACCTCATTTTCTGCATTCTTTTGCGCTCTTCATCATTCTGGAAATTGAATTTTTAGGCGCTCTAAAAATGGCCACAGCAGATAGTCTTGGCAAATCCAGCTCTCAAGGAGAAAGGCAGATGAAGGGGTCTGCAGCCCCACACTATCCCTTCCTGCCATATATGACACCTTGTAGATTGTGATGAGTCTGCTGTGGAAAAGTGAATATTTTTACTTCTCTCAGTCCCCAAAGGAGTTTCTCAGTAACAACCTTTGCCTTGCAGCTGGTAGGTCAAGCAATTACCTCAGTTATATCTATTTACCAAATAGCTTTCTCTTTTTATGTTTTTAATATATTCTTCAATCAGAAGGGATTGAAGTAATTGTACCTCAATATTTTGATTTCCTGAAGGTTTTTGGGAAAGCGCATTAAAATAATCCTGGATACACCTAAAGTGTCTTGCAATCCTCAGTATTGTTTCCTCAGTTCCAGTTTTCTTGTTCTCTTTTCCATATAGAAAACTTTATTCTGTAATTTTTATTTCAAAAGGTATAAAATCTCTAGCTATCCATCTCAATTCTGCGATAGTTCTTAGCAGCCTATAAGAATGCCAGTTTCTCCAAGGATCAGTTTTACATGGTTTTTCCCAGCTTTGTCATGAAACTTGTAAAATGAGGAGCTGGCTCATTGTTAACCCACTTTCCACAATTTCCCTTTTTATTTTATAGCAAGTTTGAAATTTCAAAAACCAGGCCTCTGCCTCTCTCCCTTCCTTACCACAGTATTTCATTAACCAGCAAAGCATGAGCTGAGCTGCAGCATTCAGAGAATCAATAACCAAAAACTTTCCCTCACCTCTCCGTGCCTCACTGAACATCAGACCATAACACCCCCTGCAAAATAAATATTAGGGATGTTACAAGGTCTGTTGTTACCAAACTCGATTCATTTCAGCGCCTTCCATGCAGGACCAATAAACACATGCTCTTTTCACCTACAAATCCCCAACAGCCTCTGCAATTAATACCTAATTAACAAACAAAAGCAGAGATGCCAGGTGGAACAGCACAAACCCATTCACCGCTCACAAAGGGAACAATTAACTCCTGCCAGCTAAGGACAGTAAGAAAAACATTTTGTTATTGAATAAAGCCCTCCTGCCAGGATTGGATGGGTTTATAAAAATAAAATAAACCAGCTCCAGTTCAAGTGCAAGATGTGGGCTCTGAGTCAGGAATTGCTTATGGTAAGGGGCTGGACCAGAGGGTCATTACAATTCCCTTCTGACAACAAGACCCATAAATCCACTGTTCCTCAAACAACTTTTATAACAGATTATTTATGTCTTTCTGTAGGCCCTGAAGTTGCTCCCGCAAGAGATAAAGCAGACTTCACCACTGAATGAGCTAAAAATTGCGCAAATTGGCTTCCCCCAGAAAACCTCACACTTGTACGTGGCTAACAAATTACCAACAGCATCTGTAGAGGGGAAAAAACATCTTCACTGTTCCCAACTTGAGTGAAGATGTGCTTGAGCTCCAGCTGAGGTTCGGCTGGTGGGGTTTGGCTGCCAGAGACGTGAGCTTGGTGCACGAGGTGCATTTGCAGGGTAAATCAGTGCCTGTCCCCATCACTGGTGCCCAGAGAAGGTGGCTGCAGCAGGCTGGCTCTACAAGAGGACAGCGTGTCCTCCTACTCCCTCTGCATCCTCCTCTGGGGTGGGCGGTGGGGAAGTGTCCACATCCATCCCCTGCCTCTCCTCATCCCATTCTCTCTGAATCTGAAGCACTTTGTCCAGTGGATACCCCCGGCTGCAGGGCTTTCAGTCTGCTGCTCCTCCCAGCCCACCCTCTCTGGGTTTGCACATGAGAGTGTAAAGAGCACCAGCCCTGGTTCGTACTCAGCAAGGCAGGGATGGATCCTCTCCAGGGAGAGTTCTGCAAGTGGGCAAAGAGCAGGGTCAACCCCACCTGCTCTCTGGCCATAAATGACACATTAATTATATTCAATAACTTTTTCTGTTTCTAGAACTGTACAATTGTTAGGCAAGCAACATCATTCTTATTAGTACAGTGATGTTCCTTGCTCCATCCCTGGAAGTGCTCAAGGCCAGGTTGGAGAGGACATTGAGCAACCTGTTCTAGCAGAAGGTGTTGGAACAACATGATCTTTAAGGTTTCTCCCAACACAAATCATTCTGTGACTCTGTGATTCTGGGATAATAAAAAAGATAACTCTGTGAAAAATCTACTTTGCTCTCAAGTCTGAGTTTTCTTTGGACGTGCTGAGTTTCTGTTGGTGCGGGTATCAAACCAGGACTTGGCCATGCCCACGCGCTCAGGTTCCCCAGCCCTGTTTCCAGCAGCACATCGTGACAGGTTACGCTCTGTTATTACCATTCATGTGTTTCCCACCAGTTACCCAGGGGTTTGAACTCCCAGGCACCAGGGCAGCACCCAAAGACGTGTTTGGAGGGGGACAGACACCAGTGGGGCATCAGCAGTTGTCCCATCCACCCGCCCTGCCAGGGCTCATGTGGTGGCACTCAGAGCCCACCTGCCCGGCCCTCAGGTTTATTTTCAGCCACTGTGATGTGACACTGCACTTTGCCAAGCCCTGCGCTCCAAAGCCAGTCACATTCCCACTGCAGCTGATGCACGCACAGTTCCCGAGTCCTGCATGGACTAGCCAGTAAATCAGGGCTGTAAAAGTATTTTTGGCCCCCTGCCCAGTATGTGTACCTCTTAATCCCTAATTCCAATTGTGTAAACAAGGCATGACATAACGGGTGTGCCATGGAAATATGCTCTATAAAGTTGATTACCATGCTTCATCCCATTAGGACAGCAGTCCCTGTAAAACTCTAGATAAGGATAAAGCAATTTATTTGTGTTTCGAAAGGAGATGGGCATATTTTGGCTTTTCAGGGCATGATCAAACTTGACAGGCGGACTCCAGAGCTACTTTGCAGCTCTTATAACAGCTCATTTCAACCTGTACTGGGTAGGAATTTTTAAACCAGATATCCTAAAAGGTCAGATCAACTGTGGCCATTTCTCAAGTATGCAAAGAGGGAGAGCATAAAAAACCTTGGATTGCCTGGGTGACCTCTTCAGCCAGAATGCCAATCCAGCTCCTGCTCTCTCCTGAGTGCAAAGGCAGCTCTGGGTGCTTTTGGAGGTCAGGAGCTCCAGGCATTAGAGAAAAAAGAGCTGTAGCCATGTCCCCATGCAGCCAAGCTGACTGTCACAGTAGGATTTTGTGCTGGGATGACAGGAGGCAGCTGTGCTCCCCTTGTCCATGCAGCAGCCTCCAACAGCCTCATCCAGCTCACAGCTCCCACCTGCAGCCTATGCATCAAGCCTGAAACTCCCTGCTCAGGATCACCCGCAGCACCTGTGACAGAGCTGGGCCTCGAGCCCAGGTCTCCCGAGTCCCCTCCCAGAGCTGCCAGCTGCTGGAGGGTAAGAACTCAGGTCAAGACTTTCCTATAAGTCCCACTTCCCATGGCATTGCAGCTCCAAAGGGAACCAAACACCCACCACAGACCTCAGGGACTGTGGACAGGCAAAGCCCAGAACTGCTGAGCCTGGGTTTTCCATCCCTGCTTCATGGGTCGAGGCCAGAATTCTCAAAAAAAACACAAGGAACCTTCCTTGAACCTGCCCCAGGTTTGCAGCAAGCAGGAAACATTTGCAGCTTCAGATTTCACTTACAAATCAGCTCTGAGGAAAACAGCTACTGTGATAGAAGGCATTAAAAATTGATACAATTAACACAAATCAAGGGTATAATATATATCAACATGTGCGTGAGTTCAAAAGCTCTTTTAAAGCCACAGAAGCCAAGGAATTTTTCCATTATCTCAAAAAGAGCTTGATAAAGTCTTTTGCTTGTAGAATTAAGCCTGTAGCAGCTGGTAGGGTTACTGAACCAGCTACAGCAGCCTTGTGCTGTGTTATAAAGACATCTCTGTCGCTGGAGAAGAAACGATAACGTGCATTCATAGATGCATTTTTTAACCTGATTCTTTAGGCCCCCCCCATCTCCCACCCTCTCCCTCTGTCACCTCTTGAAAAGGTTTTTCAGACTGGAACTGTACTTGAATTTAGTCTAATTGGAAGGAAATGTGAGACCCAAATCTTGGTTCTCATTGGCATGGAGACACTTGCATACAATCACGGTATGCAAAACAGCAGAAGTCTGAATTCATAATTGGACGTTCCAAAATGTAATTATGAAAGATGAAATGCTCCTTTCAATGAGAAGGCTGTAAATAGAATAATTAATTTTGTGTTTGCTTGAACAATTCTGTATTATGGACCTTACACTGGAACTGAAATTAATTAAGTGCACCAGGATTTATGGAGGAGGTGAAGAGAGAGGGAAAAAAAAGAATTAATCTGAAGTAAAAGATAGATGACTTTGTGAGTGTAATGATGCGTTAGTCTGGGGTATTCTTTAACAAATTTAGCAGGCATGTTCTGGGTACAAACAGCACTCACTGACAGAATTATCTCAACTAATGCAGCTGCTGGACTCTGAGCAAATTGAGATTGCAGATGAGTAGTTTAGATTTAGAGCTATTAACCCTCTGTGTGCTGGAGATGTGTTTCCTTTCCCTGCGTGGGAAGGTCGGCTGCGTGTCCCCTGTGCCAAGGTCTGCGGGACGTGGCCGTGCAGCAGCTCCCTGGGCTTGTGTGAGCACACACAACACACATGAATACACTCAGGAGCACACACAGACTCACAGCAGCACACACAAACACAGGAGCACACACAACACACATAAATACACACAGCAGCACACACAAACTCACAGCAGCACACAGGAACACACATAAACACACACCGCAGCACACACAAACACAGGAGCACACAAACACACGTAAATACACACAGGAACACACACAAACACACAGGAGCACACACAAACACACAGAAACACACATAAATGCACACAGGAATACACATAAACATGAATTCACACAGGAACATAGTAACACACAGGAACACACAAACATGAATTCACACAGGAACACACAGGAACACACATAAATGCACACAGGAATACCCACGAACACACAAACACATTAATTCACACAGGAACACACACACAAACACACAAGAACACACGTGCTGGCAGGGTTGGAGGGCAATCGCCAACATCAGGCAGTTCTGGGGGAACAGCGGAGGAGAGGCAGAGCACTCACAGGAAAGGGAAAGGAAATGAGGAGAGCAGAGTTCAGAGTTACGTCTCTCAGTGGACTCAGGGATAGAGGGGACAGTGGCCACCGCCAGTTGTGATTTTTAAAGCAAACAAAGCCAAAGTGAGCAGCCAAAGGAATAACTGTAAACCAAACACCTTAGCTGTGACAAGCTGTTCCTGAGGTCATTTCAAATGGAAACCCAGAGTTATTCCTTTTCTCTGCTAGGATCAGGCTATAAAAACCCAGGTGTAAAAATCTCTTCCAATGCTTCATTCAGGACTAAAGCACTTTCCAGCCCTGAATGAATGAGGGATTTCAGATTTACCAGCCTGGCAGAGACCCCTGAGACAGCCGGGGCAGTAAGCACTTCCAACATCCGGAGCAGTCACTCAGAAGACATTTCCAGTCCCATAAACGTTATGCCTTGCTGGTATAATTTTGAATAAAATAATGCAATTGGCCATAGATTCAGGAATAATCAATGTGATACTTCCCCTCCTCAGAGCCACTCTGAGGCAGCACTTTGTGAAGCGTTGGCTCGGCTGGGCAGGATTCCCGCACAGGGACACTGGAGTTTAGCACGCTGTGTCTGTGGAGTGTCAGCTTTCCCTGCCCAAGAACCGGCCGCTGAGAGACACACAGCAGCTGGAACCAGCCCCCTGGGAAGTTTTTGAGACTCTGGGAAGCAACCAGTGAGGATGTGCTGGTGCAGCCCTGCAATGGAGGGAGAAGAACAAGTACTGAAGAGAAGGTCCCTTATCTCTGCTTTATCATCTGCTCCTCCTCTGCTGGGATTTCTTTGCTTGGGAAGAACTTTCTCAAGGCTGATTTTATTCCTTAGTGGGACAAGATTCCTGAGTGTAGGACCTCCTTGTGTTTCATGGACATCTGCTCCCAGAGGCTGACAAACCAATTAGCACAAATTGTACCACAGTTTATCAAAGTTCAGCACGACAAACTTCTGCAAAGTCACTTCTCCTTGGAAAGCTGTGCTTGGTGAAGTCACAGGGATGGGAAAGCTGTGAAATCCATAACCCTCAGACATGACCTGAGATGCTCACAGCCAGGGCAGGTGGTCGAGTGTGAGTCTGAAACGTATCCCTGATCTCATCAGATCAAGCTGTTCCCAAGCCTCAGTGCTCCCTCTGGGCTGGAGGAGACTCCACAGAGATGTGACTGCTTTGTCCCAAAAACTGCAGCACCACAGTGTGGGATAAGGGCCTCCTTCCTCAGGGAAGAAAGCGCTGGGATTGCAACTTCTAGGAGTTAGAAGCTGCCTGGAGGATGGTTACCCAATCCCATACACTGATCTCTGGGTAGCAGAGTGCACTGGGGTACAATACCTATTTGCTTACTAATATTTGTTTTCATTTTCCACAATAAAATGCTAAATATGAACTACGGCTACTCTGCCTTAAATTGCAACAAGAGCTGCATTTTCCACTTGCTTGGTTATAGCTCTTTAAGTGATACATTATATTGTTTGCCAGAATACGTCTACAAAGTCTTTGCTTCATTTAACTTGTAGAACAATTCAGCCAGATTGGTCTATAAAAGGTGTACTTAAAATCAGGATTACCCCAGGACTCAAAAAGTAGGTTTTAGCTGGGTGCTAAAACGCAGCCTCTCATTTCCCATGGCCTTCTGAGCATCTGAACATATTTATACCTTCTGCATTGCAGCAAACTTAATCAGAAGGACAGGCTTGCTAACATCTGTGCATTCCATTCACTTCTGGAGTCGTCTCAATCTCTTCTGAAACCTGATTCTGGCTGTCAGAGCGCATAGCTCTCCATGCTGGGTATTATTTGGACATGTAGACATCTGTCATCAGGAAGTGTGATAGATGGTTTTATTAACCCACACAGGCAAAGACTGTGACAGAGAAGGACTCTTACACAGGGAGGAAGTATCCTGAAAACCTTACAAGTCTGCTCCTTACTTCTCCCAGCCTGTGGGTGTGGCAGGGACCGGACCCTTGGAAGAGGAAAATGTGTTACACATCTCAGGATGGACATATTCCCCCCCAGTAGCTCAGGTCAAAGTAAATAAAACAAGCACCACAGGTGATACAGCTTCTCCAACAGCAGAAGGAGAAATGGGAAGAGGGGAGGCACAGGAATAAATCCTTCCATGTGAGGGTGGGGAGGCCCTGGGACAGGCTTCCCAGAGAAGCTGTGGCTGCCCCATCCCTGCAAGTGTCCGAGGCCAGGTTGGACAGGGCTTGGAGCAACCTGGGACAGTGGAAGGTGTCCCTGCCCATGGCAGAGGGGTGGAATGAGATGAACTTTAAGGTCCTTTCCAACCCAAACCATTGTACAATTCTATGATGAACTGATATCCAGCAGCAGAAACTCCTGAAAGTAGTAGGGTTCATAGCAAACTGCAGCCAGACTGTGCTTCACAAATAAGTTTGAGGAAAATGGAAATCTGTTTTAATAGAAATCATCACAAAGATTTCATTTAAATCATTCATGAATTAAACACAAATTCACCAACTAGTCCCCACAGCTGTTTTTTCTTCTCAAATTCTTTCTCCTTCCAACCTCCCATCTAGCAGTCACCTGCAGGCAGGACTTTGCACCAACAAATGCCAGGGCAAAGGCTAGAGCCAAACTGGAATTCTTGGATGCTTAGTTTCAGGGTTTGGTCTGTATTCCCGTGTAGTTCCAGCCTGAGAAGGGACAATCCTTTCTGTCTCCCAACCTTCCAAAAATAGTCAAATGCAATTAATCCTGGCTGGTTTTCCATTTTCCATGAGTCTAGGATTCCTGTGCTGAGGCTCCCAGAGAACAGAGACCAGATACAGATAGAGGAACTTGTCACTACTCCTTCTTTTCCAAAAAGCCTCTTACTACTGCAGCCAGTGGCTCACAGCTGGGAAGTGACACAGCTGGTTTTGGGCATCCAGGGACCTTCATTTTTCCCTCTCCCTGCTGACCACCTGCTTTAAGCAGAATTTTACTACTTTTTTAAAATTTTGTGATCAACGTGGTTCCCCCACACTCCCTCTGAGCCTGCATTTAAGCTGAACCCCCCAAAAATGCCAGTACATGCCTTTATGTGCTGTGTGACATATATCATATTCACAGACATCTAAGGATTTAGAGCTACACACTGTGGTGCTGGTGAACTTTATCTTTCTAAGGGCACCAGAAAGATGAATAAGATAAAATCAGTTGTATCTTTTTATTTACAAAGGCAAGGGATTGCACTCTGTGTTTGTCTTCTCCATTTGGGAAAAGCTGCATTTGAAACTTTAGATTTGGATGTTTTGGGTTGTTTTACATATATTGCAAACATTTCAGGGTAATCCATGTTGTTACGTCCCACGACGCTGCTGCAGACTGTAAGAGATGGATAGATAGTGATTTCCTTTAAGCCCTAATTTCTGGAAACAAATGACTGTCTAGAAGCCTTACATTTAAAAGCAAAAGGAAAGAGGTTGGTAAAATTTCTGTGTATGGGAAATCTGAAAATGGGATTTAAATGGAAGCAAGAACCTTGCAAATAAGACAGGATTTAAAACTTTATATGGAGCAATGAACAGGCAAACTCATAACCTTGAGCTGATTTTTGTCCACTTGCTTTGATAATGATGCCAGGCACCACATGCAAAAAATAACATTTTATCTCATGCAGATACGCAAAGGTTTATTTTCAGAAACATCCTGTCAATAAAAGCAGAAAAAAAGGCAAATCTCCCTGATCACTGCAGCAGGATAACTCAAACTAATGACATAACCTGCAATTTTGCAGTTTTATATTATTAGAAGGAATGAAAAAGAAACTCTCACCAATCCCCTTGACACTGATTCATCAAATAAATTAACTGTGTTCATCAGTTAACTCTCACTGGTCAAATAGGGTTAAAATTCTTGGATCTAATTCACATTGCTAATTTTGCAAAGGGGGAAAAAGCACAGTGGGATAGCAGGAGCCAAATCTGCTGTTTTGCCATAAATGACTGAACCTTGGGGGCTGGTGTTTTATTCTCGTAATATTTATTTTAATAAAAAAGTGCCTGATTAAAACAGCCTTTTAGAAAACATTAATTCAGGAGCTTAAAAAAAAAATTCAAATGAACTCAAATAGATTTTCTCTGGTATGTTAACATCGCATTTAGGATAATGGATAAGGAGAAGGATGGATTCTGTAGGTATAAATCAATAGGCAAGGCGGGCTGATGAAACTGCAACCTGTGAAAGTGAAGCCCCGGTGGTTTGTGATATCATCAGGAGCCTGGGATTCATTTGTTTGACAGTCCAGGCTCCTGCATTCATTATTTTAGCAGCAGGACCACGATGCACACGTTAACCAGGCAGCCAACGCACCCTCACTCAGATCCCCCACAAGCACCCGGGTTAAAGCAGAAATCCCAGCTGCCTTGCCAGTAGGGTATGGGAACAGCTTGTCCCTTTTACTGCTGTAAGAAAACTGACAGAGGAGGGGGGGTTATGGAGAGATGGAGACAAAGTTGGTAGTTTTGGAATAGCCCCACCACTGCTCACGCTGGCCGGTCACACGCCCGGCAAGGACCTGGCTCTGCCACTCTTACAAGGGTCAGTGCTGCCTTGATGAAGATGTGTTAATGATTTCATTAGGACTTCAAGGGGAATGTGGTCGGTGGCAGCATGGATAAATGAACAACACTCTGCTCCCAGCCTGCTCTCTCGATGGTTTCTGTCTTTGAATCTTCTCTGGATGAAAATAAGTTTTAAGAGACAAATTTTGGGTTTGCAAGAAAAAGAAAAAGAGTTAATGTAAGTCAGTCAGGTGCTGGAAACCCCAAATAACCTTCTGTACTCTCTATTCTCTATACAGCTATCTCACTGCTCATTTTTCTTACAGGCTTATGACCAAATCCTGCTCACCTCATGCTCCACCTAAGGGCCTCTGAAACCCCATTAAGGGGCCATTGATTTTAATGGCTGTTGGATCAGACCCTTGCTCCTAGGGATAGCCCCATTAATTTCGTATGGCCTGCTGATGTGAGTAAACTGGCCCCAGTTTGGCCCCAAGTCTGTGACTTCCCTAGCCCTGGGAACAGGCAGAAATCCCTGTCCTGTTCTGCTGTACAGTCTATCCCATCCAGCTGGAGTTAAGTGTACCTCATTACTCAGGGAAATTTGGATTTGGACAATTCTTCACTGATAAACAACATATTGCTATAATTAGCAAGTGTGGACTGGGAATCCTGGAAATGGAGTCTGTCCAATCTGTCAATTTAGGAACATATTTTTTAATTTACACAGTGCAGCACATTGTGCAATCTGAGAAGGCTCCCCCAGCCCGGGCCAGAGCAGGGCTTGATGCTGCCTCCAACTTTGGAAAGCAACTTACAGCTTCAGATAGCAATTTTGACACTCTTCTTCTTCCTCTTGGCCTGTTCATCTAGGCTGAAAGAGGCTGAAAAGATTGAAAGAGGCCACCCACAGTTCCTGTACAACCACTGCCAAGCTGTTTTTACAGTTAAACCATGAGGATCCCCATTTTCCAGAAGGAAAGTCTCCCCTTCTGGAAGACTTTGTGCAAGAAGTGCTGTGAGGGGGACAGTACAGTCCAAATCATAGAATAGAATCGTAGAATCATAGAATGGTTTGGGTTGGAAGGGATCCTAAATACTATCTTAGTTCCAACACTCCCACCATGGGCAGGGACACCTTTCACTATCCCAGGCAGCTCCAAGCCCTGTCCAACCTGGCCTTGGACACTTCCCGGGATGGGGCAGCCACATCTCTGGTCATTCAGACATTCTCTGGTCAACCTGTACTGGTGTCTGACCACCTTCACAGGGAAGAATTTCTCCCTAATATCCAATCTAAGCCTGCCCTCTGTCAGCGTGAAGCCATAATGATTGTCCTGAAGTGCCAGGCTCAACACTCGAGCCCCTGTGCTGATGCACCCAGGCTCTGGGGGTCCTGAGCTGCAGGGTGGGAGAAGCCAACCAGCCTGGAGTACAGCACAAAGTCCAAAGTGACCACCCAAAACCTGCTCCACAGCGGGATGCTTGTTTTGTTTGTAAATTACCACGAAAACACCAACAGAAATGCAGAGTTGGTTTAATACAAATATACACCAATACGTTTCCACCCGGGCCGACCAGAGTCACTGAGCATCACGTTTTGCCTCACGTTCTCCAGGCCAGATTCTTCTTCAGTTATCAGACTCCTCCTTCACTCCCCTGCTTGTCTTCTAATCAAAGCAAACCACTCCAACTTTTAAATGAAACTAATTTTCATATTGCCCACATATACATACAGTTAAGAAATTACAGTGACAGTGATAAAAAATGTTAATTTTTCTTTCCAGATGCTTGTAAAACAGCCTTAACATATGTCCGCTGTTTAATTAACAGAGCGGCAGCATGGTGGAGGGAAGCCAAACTAATAATTTAAAGAAGCATTCTCCCTCCCTTGATTTGAATCCCAAAACACATCCATCATGTGCATTTCCGAAACTGCAAAAGATTTAATTTTCTGAACTTTCAGCAAACATCATAAAACAAGTCAAAGAGAAACCTGAAGTCAGGAGTGATCGCCTTTGAGAGAGTTCAGCTTCAGAACTTGCACAGAAATTCATTTCATTAAGTGACTAAAGACTCCAGTGCACTTTTTTCTTTTAAATTAGCTTTTATTGTCACCTCCTGCTGGGTGGCCAAAAGGTACCATTTTGCTGCTCAGGTTCTCGTTTTGAGCTGCCTCCTTGCACAAGATTGATGAGGATGAAATTCCTTCCTCCAAGCAGAGCCAGGATGAAGCCAGTCATCTCACTCACTCACGGAGCCTTTTCCTGTGATTTTTGTGCACTACAAAATTTCTGTAGTGCATGTCTTTCCTCCCCAGGAAGTACAGACCTGCTGCTGCCCCAGCTTGCAGGTGGGGGACTGAGACAGTTTAAATTGCATGTGCAACACACGCATTTTAACTAACTCCACTTTTGGAGCTGCTCCCCAGCCCAAGCCCTGGAGGGGGAGCAATGAGGGTGCTGAGGACCTTGGCGTGAGGTGACGGTCTCACTCTTGCAGTCCAGAGACACCAGCCCAGCACACGGCTGATAACCCAGGCTCTGCTCTTCCAAGGGCAGCACCGAGGGTCTGAGATGGAGCAAACAGAGCAGATGGAGAAAGTGCTGCTCTCTGTGCTCACATCTGCTTGCAACGCTCCTCTTTGCCCCCTCACAAACACGAGGCCACAGGGACAAGGCAAACTTAAAACTGTCACTTGCAGAATTGGCACAGAGGTCCCATCTCTGAAGCCAAAGTGAACTTCCCAGCGAGGACCTTGCCCTTTCTCCAAAAGCACATCGAGAGCTTCATCCCCCTCTGCCCTCCGTGTCTGGGATGACTGTAGGTTATTTAAAGGTGCAAAAAGCTCTCCTGACCTCTTTCCCCCTCTTGTCAGCAAACAACAGTTCGTATGCAGAAGGGATCAAATCCCTCCTGGAGATTACTCTGAGATCCACGGGGGAGGAGGAGGTGCCACCACAGCCACTAACCTCTTCTGGGATAACCAGACACACAGCAAGTCAGCACTGCCCACTACTCACAGTCAGGAAATTATGCTCTTGGCCCCATCCTCTGCAAAGCTAATGACTCCTCCCGAGGGACCAATATGCCTGGGGAAAGGAGTTTGTGTTCTATCAACCTGATGGAGCAGCCCCTGTTCCCACTGAGACACACTGGTGTAAAAGACAAAGCAGCACGGTGCCAGCTGGGGAAATACACCCTTTCCTCTGTGGGAAGGAAGAGATTTGTCAGAGGTGATGCTGTATTTCATTACGGTATTGAATGGGAGAGCACATTAAAAGACTTCTGTTAAGTATTAACCAGGAAGAGGAAAGATGGGGACAGAGCATTTTCCTTCTCCAACTTTTGTAGGGAACAGTCATAAAGCAACTCAGATATTAATCTGCTGATAGATTAGAGACTGTGAGTGTTAACTGACCCTTTGATCTCCCAGTTGTTATTTTGGGTCTTGCAGGGAGGGATATTAATGAATCTGAAGTTATTAAATGAATTCCTCACTTGCTGTGGCAGCATTTGGCTCTCAGCAGAGAGGATCCCTTTGGGTTGGCCCTGCTCTGGCTGGAGTTCTCAAAGGGGTGGAGACACACAGGTACTGCACGACAGGCAGGATGAGAGCACCCAGCTGTAGTTTCCAGACAATCTTCATGCCCTACATGACTAAAGGCAGCTGAAAACTCCTCAGCTTGAAATCGAGAGCATTTCACAAACTCTTGGACCAGCGTCACTCCTAATTCTGGCACAGCTCGAAGCCAGGGGATCTGTTTATCACCTTCCTCCTTTCAGAGCCCATCAGCAGTGTGGTACAAACAGACCTGGTCAAATTTCCCCAGGTATCTGGAAGTATGATATCCCTGGAGCAGCTCTGTACCCTTTGAGAGGGTTACACTAGGCGTTTGTTTTGCCTTGCTTTCAACATGGAAGCTCAGGCTGTGTTTTCCAGAGGTCCTGCTCCCTAACTGTGAGACCACTTAGGCCATGGACAAAGTCATTGTCCTGTGGCAGAGACTGAATGGCAGAAGCCCTGCAAAAGCCTGAGCTGGGCTTGTTCATGTCATGGCCCCAAGTGGTACTGGTGTCATGATCAGACAGAATTTCTCCAAGGCGCACAGAAAGTGGAAGGACCATCTTGGATGGAGTTTCTTCTTAGCCTTAAAGCTGGAGATAAACATTTGGGACAAAAACTGCAGGCAATGATTCAGTTAATATAGCAGGGCCTTTCTCCAGAAACCTGGCCAGCCCTTCCCATTACAGAGCTAGTCTTTGGCTAGGTCTCCAAAGGAGGCTCAGTGACTGTGTACATTAAAAATGCTATCACCATTATAGGCTCTTCACTAAAGGTACAAGAGCATGACAAATATATGTAATTTGCAAATTGGCTGGTCTTTTGCAATAATTTAGAGACACTAGTTAGCAGCAATAGAAATCTAACAATTACTGATGTTTAAGGTTTGCATTGTTGCTCTGTGAATATTTCATGCATAAATGAACTTCCCCTGGACCAACTGCTGTTTCTGATGAGGCGCTCTGAGGCTTTATTGCCAAATACACAGCGGGGCTCCCCCAATGAGCCACATAACGGATGATGCATCACCTTCGCAGCTTAAATAATGCAGAGTATCTGCATTTTATAGAGTGGTGGTACACTTTATTTACATATCAACTGAGTGGCCAGGCTGAATATGAAGAAATATGTGGAGGAAATAACATGGCACTTTTAATATTTCATATTAGCAAGCACCCCACAGGAAAAGCCTCGGCAGGCTGAGATGAGAGCTTATCTGCCTGATTTCTGTGTGTGCATGTCTCTCTCTGAGATAATCTCTTGCAAAACTGATGCAAAAAATGTCTTTTCCCATTCTTCTGAACTTTTTCAGCATTATTGAAAGTAAAAGGCGCAGACTGCTAATCAGAGATTGACTTTCCAAGTACCATTTGTGTGGAAGGAGAATCAAGCCCACGCTTAAAATCTCATCCTGTTCCTTCCTGGGGCTGCTGGGAGATGTAGTCTTCCTCTCTATCACTCTGGAGGGAGCTCCAGGACATTTCTGCTCATAGGGAGGCCACCTACAAAGCCTCATCAACCTGCTAGGACTGCAAGGAGGCCCAGACCTCACAGAAAAGCATCATCCAAAGTGCAGAACTTGCAACAGCTGATGATACTTCCTATGTCAGCAAGTCTGGGTTGATGGAAGGGGAAAATAATACATGAAAGCAAGAACTGCTTCTTCCCTATGAATAGTGTGACTTGCACATCATAGTCTATATGGGACTGTATCTCAGGGTATGGATCCTCCTTCTGAAGCAGATTATCCAAGCATTCACACTTGAACCCCACATAGAATCCTTTGTTCTCCATGAAAGCCCCTCAGATCTCACCCCAAAAAGGCCCTGCCCAGGGGACTGGTCCAAGCCCCGGGATGTTGGCCATCACTCTTGTCCCTTCATAGCAAAGAGTTCCAGTGACCAAACACAGCAAGGATATTAAACTCTTTAAAGCAGCAATCTGTGTCCTCCGTGGAAAGAATGGCCCAGCAGAGCACAGGTACCAATTCTTCATCGGCTTTTCTGCAGGAACTGGTGGGGATGTGTCTGCCCACCACAACTTCCTTCTCTGTCCAGCGTCTGTTGACAGTGTGCAGCATCTCCCTCACATTGTGCCTCATTCAAAGAGGAACTGATGTGTACAAGCACTTTTTTGTACAAGCCCATTAAAATTCCGATGCAAATAACCAGATTCATAATCTGAGCTTCATTGAGAAACACAGTTTCCTGCCTTCCCCAGTAATGAAATTATTGGTTGTGCAGATGCTCCATTTCTAAGCTAATTCAATCTCTGACTGGTTTTTACAAGGCGGGGTGTGTGAGGGCCGGGCAGTGAGGATGTGCAGGTTTGTGTGCGTGTGCACACAGCCCAACACATCCGCACAGCATGTTTCCCAGCACACAGATCCACAGGCTATTTAGTTAGATAGCCAATTATAATTATAAATGCAATGGGAATACCAGCAGTATATTCTATAGACACGATTAAAAATAAACTGGGAAAGCTAAAAGCAGCTTAGTCGCCAGAAACTAATACACTACTGGGGCAAGTTGTGGAAATGCCTGATTATTCTCTTTTGCTCACTCCATCCCTGGGGGATCTTCCTGAGCTGTTACTTTAACTGCTCAACTTGCCTTTTCCACTGTGATAGTCAGCAGATGAAGCCCTTCACATTTAAGCGTAATAGTGCCAGAGAGACCAACTGCTCCTAAGAGTTACGACCTATAAATGTCGCTTCTGTGTCAGAGTGAGAATGTGCCACTGAAGATGCTGAAGTCTGCAGAGGGTTTGCTTGACAATTCATGCAGGCCATTAAACTTACTCCTCCCCTCGTCTCCCCAGCATTGTGTATGCTGGGATTTCTTGCTTCCTTTCACAGCTTTCTGAGTAGCTCCTCCTAAGCTGGCAACAACCGAGCAATTTATCCCTGGCACAGAGCGTAGGGCACAGCATTTGTTGAAGTTGCACTTCTCTTCACCTGTCACGGCTAATGAGAGCTCCAGGGCAGACGGCCTGCACTCCCTGTATCAGATGTGGGTATCCTTACCCAGGGCAGAGAGAAAATTGAGATGGACATCAAGTGATGCCAGGCTGAGACAAGGAGTCCTGTAAAGCAGATATAAATCAGCCCCCTGTCCCGGAGGGTTGCCGGGTGCAGGTGGTACTGCCCTTTCCCTTTGCATGGGAACATACACGGCCTTCTCCACCCAGTATCACCCTTTCCTGGAGGTGGTTTGGGGGGCCTGGATGGGGAACAAGAACTATTTATATTTCTCCACAACACCCAGATGTTTCTGGCCAACTGAACAAGAGGGATTTCAGTCTGCCTTGGTCAGGAGGACATGATTACTTCTCTTCCTGAAGTGTAAAGCAAGAAGAATAACAATAGGGGTTTTTTGACTCATAACCCAGTTCTGGCTGTAGCTTAAAGCCCAGCTCACCACAGCCATAAGCACAGCTCAGAAGAAATGCAGAAACTCACATCACGTTAACATTTAGCCCAGCATCCGCATTTACTCAGGTACAAGATAGAGATATTTAATATTTACTTATTTTGGTTTTCACTTAGACCCTGACAGCTGGTCCCCAAGGCAGGTGCAGAGACCTCATGGTGTGCACAAGTGGTCCAGGACATGGACAACACAGGTCCATACACCCACTAGTGTTCCTGCCCCTTTTCCTTCCAAGAAAAGAGAGTTTTTGGGACCTTGGGAAAGGAGGAAAAGCACCTCTCTGAGAGGAACGATAGTGCAGAAAACCCCATGGCTTGGTGTTGCTCACCCTTGGGGGTGGCAGGGCAGAAAGGAAAGCCACAGACAGCAGAGGGGATGAGGCTAGGGTGAGTGAGGAGCCCTCTCTGCAGAGCAGGACTAGGCAGGGCTGTGCAGAAAGGCTGGACCATACAGACAGTGCAGCTGGAGGAGGGTGACAGACCCTCTGCAGCGAATGCAGGCAGCTCATGCAGGCAGCTCATGCAGGCAGCTGCTCTCTGGATGGGAAAAGGGAGAAGGACAGAGTACTGAAAGGCTGACAGGCAGGACTGACTCCACTTGGGGTGTTATTATGCTCCATATCAGCTTGAAATCTGGAGGAGCAAGCCTGTGATAGCCCCAGCCTGTGGACAGTCAGATGCTGCCATCCCCACTCCCGCTGCACCCCACCCCAGGGTCCCCACGGTGGCTCCTTCCCCTCCCCATCAGCCTCTCCCCTCTCCATCCCCTCGGCAGCCGTGGTGGCTGCCGGTGCCACCAGCACAAGGGAGGAGGCAGCAGCTGATGCCGCAGCCACTTGACCAGAGATGTTGGCTGAATCGGACCGAGACGGGGAGGGGGAAGAGCTGAGGATCCTTTTGAGGCCGCCACCTGGGACTGGCGGCACTTCTACTAATGCACAGTGAACAGCTAAATCATACATTATTGATTTGTCAGACGTATTTGCATATAAATAAGCATGATCATTCATACAAACCTTAATGTTGTTGTTCTCCCTTTAGTGTTGTGATCACAGATGAATGACTCTAGTTAGACACAATTCAGGAAAGCTTGTACCACTGCAGCAAAGTAAGCTGCTGATTTAAAACTACATTTATTGGAGCATGTAAGTGTGACAGTCTATTGGTGAATTTGGGGATAATTAGTCTAAAAGACAAGATAAATGAATCCTGAAAGTGGTATTGTGATGAAGAAATGATCCCTCCATGCTAGTAAAGCTTTGATGCCAGAAATATTGTAAATGATAATTAACTGGGAAACACAGAGGAATTATATTTCAATTGTGTTTTCAAAAGGACTTAGAATTTTACAGGCAAATTGATTCGGTTCTCCCCCTCCCCCAGCCCTGTGATTATGAAAGATTGTCTAATTTACAACATGAACTATGAAGCCTATGACAAATCACTGGCTTGCTTTTATGCATCTTGTTTGTACGTTTCTCCCTGGTAGATATCTGCTTATTGTTTTTAAGCAAACCAAGACATGTATTTTTCAATTAGTCTTTCCCTAGGCCTAATCTAGACAGATCTGCAGGCCAGCACAACACACTGACCCATGAAAATTATATCTGCTGTATTAATTCATTAAGCATTGCAGGATCAAGCTGTAAGATCTCACTCCCTGATAACATCAGCAGCATGAGCAGGGTTAGTCTGCATCCCTCCCCTGAAAAGAAAATATTATAGATTGTGCAATGCAGGGGAAACATTGCTTGCTAACACTTCATTTTAATTGTCCTAAATTAGAGCTGAAGACTTACAAAACTGTTCGTGACAGCCAATGAATACCAAATGAATTCATTAGGATCAAGGCTGTTACAATGAATAACTAACGAATCTATAACAACAGCTATATCCTTTATGCCTCAGCTGGCGGCTGCAGCAGGCAGCCCTGGAGGGAGCTATCCTGACCCTGAGGCCAGCACACTTAGCCCCATGCCAGCCTCTAATTGCAGCTCTCAGGGAAGCTGGTGTCACCTGGACTGCCAAGGGTTAGGGGAACAGTGCAGGTGGATGGAGAAGGGGAATCAAACAGGACGGTGCAGGTGAACTGCTGGAGCAGGGCACAACCACCAACCCCTGAGCTTCGGAACATCCTGCCTGGATTCCACAGGGCCAAGGTGCAGCTCGAGCCACATCCTGCCACTTGTTCCAGGATATCCCAGCATTGCTGCTATTGAGTCCTGCCTATCTGATGGTATTATCAGACTGAAACCCACCTATATCACCCATAATTGGTGCATCAAGATCAGCACATGCACTCTGATCCATCCCAGAGGATGCAAGTGTACCATGATGGTTTGGACTGTTCCTGTCTGTGCTCTGGGCAGGGTGTCCCTGGTGAACACAGAAAGATGTTGTTAAAGGAGGAAAAAAAGAAGCAAAACACCTTCATCTACAAGGAGTTAGCACCTTGTGTTTCTCTGGTGGGACTCACCATAACTAGTACAAGATTCCATGAGTTGGGACTGTGAAAGAAGGGAGGGAAAGGGGCTTTTATTACTGTGGAGAGGGTTTATGTGGTATTGTCTTCCTTAACAGAGGATCCTAATTTTTTGGGTGGCTATTCAATGGAAGAAAATACAAAAGACAATGACTCAGCTAAGTGGCCTCTCAAACCACTGCAGCTGTGTCAGGGAAGGGAGCCTTGGAGCAGGAAGGCATGAAGGCCACCCTGCAAGGGATCATCTCAGGACACTGCACATGATACCAAACCATCACCAGGTTTCTACCAACAAGAAAGAGGAAAACACTGTACAAAAGAATTTCTGCTAATTGGATGCTCAAAGAGACACACAGAGAACCAGGGGAATGCTTTGTTCTTCATCGCTACATCCACGCTGTTCGTCCCCAAGGGATGCCAAATTCTTCTTCCTCTGGTCAAGGTTCCCATATTTTTTTGCAGAGACCCAGTGGTTGTGAGGAGGACGGAGTATTTCTGAGTTGAAGAAAGATTTCCAAGGGGCCCAGAAATTTGCCAAAAGTCTCAAGCTAATGGCATTTTTTTCTTTTAAAAGAGCTATCCCAGCGTAAGAAGAAAGGTGCTCAGCCTCACTGCCCCTCTGGGCTCGGTGCATCCTTACAGACAGAAGTGATGAAACCTGGCAGGAGAACCTGTGCTCTTGCCTCCACCTTTCTGCCCCACTCCCGAAATAATGGTTCTTTTCCTCAAGAGGGAGCATGTTCCTGACATGAACTCCAACATAGTTTCACCAGCTCTTTCCACTTTCCATTTGCAGGGAAGCTGCAGGGATTGGGGGACAAGCGTCTGTTGCTTGGACAGGGAGCAGGATTGACTGCAAGGGGCAACTGCTTCTTAACCTCACTTCAGCAGAGCTTCCTGAGCCAGCACATCTTGGTCAATGTTTCAAAGTAATTTTGAGGTCTTGGAACAAAAAGCCTGGGTTTTGTATGAAAAATTGTTTGCATTGTAAGGAAGAGACTATTAGAACCCTGGGGAAATGAGTTCTAGACAGGAGACAAGCAGAGCTGGGAAATGGAGGGACAAGCAGTAATCATCCTCTGAAATCCAGATAGCAGGAGCAGGGCCCCTGCCCTTGCTGATGTGCTTTTGGGAAATGTAGCTCATCCTGGAAAAAGAAAGTAAAAGCCAAGCATGTGCAGGGAGCCTCTCTGGTGTGCAGCCTCCGCCTCCGTTCAGCCTGTTTGCAAACTCTCTCTGTGCTTATCATCATGTAATTGAAATAATGTGTATTGACAGAGACTTGAAAACAACTGCTCAATTTTCCTGAAAATTCAATTAAACTTCGTTTATTCTGGGGATCGATCCAATTAAAAGGGGGGAAATTTCAGATGGTCCGAGCTTTACAATCCATCTTAACACACTGTGTCTATCACCATGATGTAATAATTCCCCCAATCAATGCTTTAAAAGCATTTAGCAGTCTTGATAATGAACTTTTGTCAAAATAGCCTTACAAAGCAATAAATGAGAGCAGATTAATATGTAGTCATAAAGCTATGAATGGTTAACGCTTTGAAAGGTTCGCTTCATAAATTAGACTTTTTTATTTATTTCTTTATCATAATCTCTCTCTCTCTGATACAGTTGCCCAAGGTTTTGGTAGACAAGAAGGACCTGGGCTTGTGGGGTGAGTCCTTGTTATGAGAGGATGGATGGATATGAACCAAGCGTGTCATATCCAGGCCTGGTTTATCGACATTACAGACAACTCCCATGGCCACCATGGGCAAAACCAGAGCAGCTGCGAGTAAACTTGTCACAGCACTGATTTCCAAATCCTGAACAAAGGGATCTCTGTTCAAACTTCCAGCAAGGCTGATTCCCACCCACTGAAGCAGCCCCATTTGACCGCCTTAGGACTACCATAACTGTGTGAGAGCCTTTTCACAGCCACTGAGGATTGAGAAACAAGCCCCATTCTGACACTGGGAGGGGTTATGCAATGGCTCTTAATTGTGGCACTTCTTTAGGAAATGCCCAGTTTCAATGTCTGCCTTCCCTGGTACTGATTTAAGATATTAAATCATCTTCCTAATATTGTAGCTTCAGGGTGACCCCAGCAACTCCCATCCTACTTTGTAACATCTGTGGACGCCATGCATTTTGATTCTCAGCTAGGATGGGTTCTTGAACAGTTTTCTGCTTCTTGCACATAACCATGCTTAAGAGAGTTGCCCGTGTCCCCTACTGCACTCTCAATGTGCTGTTCACAACAAGCAGGTTTTCTTAAATACTCACTAAAAGAACAAAAATTAGCAAAGGCACATCTTAGAAATGGGAACCTCAAAGGTTTAAATATATTATTGCTGGAGACAGGAGCAGGGAAAATGCTTCTTCTCCAAAGGAGGGCATGAGGTCCTAATTTAGAAATGTAGATTTCCATTTTAATATTAATTTTTAGTGCCCTGGCTAAAACTCCCTCCTGGTGAAGTCTAATACAGAGTAACCTGGGTGCAAGGCCCCACTGCTGGAGAGGGCAGATGGTTTCAATCATTTTTATTCTCCTCAAGTGCCACGAGAAGTTGCCTGCATTGTGTGTATGGTGTAGGAGGGTGACAGGTCACAGGAGAAGGGCAGGGAGGAGCTTTGCCTCTTCCTCCTCGGGCTCTTTTAGAACATTGTTGATGCCCTGGGCAAGCTGCCAGCTTCTGGAGAAGAACCCATGTGTCACAGACCTTCAGCTGCAGCGAGGGTTTCACCATGCTGGGGTTCAGTGTCCCTCTGGAGCTGAAAACACTGCAAGGAGAACTGGTCTGCAGGATCCTCACCAAATTTTGACAGCATCCCACATTTTTAAGAGAACTGATCTGGTTTTCAGTGATGCTGTGGGCACTCTGCTCTCACTGCTCTTGCTGTGCAGAGGCAGTTCTCCACCTGCCATGAAATGTGCCCTTCTCTGCAGGGGCACAGCAGCCCTTCAGCATCTCAGAGCAGCAGCCTGGTATTTTTGGAGACACCAAATGGAGGGAGAAAAACCCACTGCACTGCGTGGGAGCTGCAGGGAGAGCAGAACCTGCACCCTTCCCTCCCATGCTGTCAGTCAAACAGGTCCCACACTATTCCATTAATCCCTGTGACTTGCTAGTTCCTGCGAACTGGATGTATGCCGGATCCATACAGTGTTGATTTACAGACATTTTTCCAGGGCTCAATAACTGTAAAGCACACCAGCACCGCATGAAAAATGCTATCTGCAAGAAACCTTTTAGCTCAGCAGAGATGGGAGTAAGTGGCAGCGTTCCCTTTCTGCAAACTTCCAGTGGAAACATTTCATTTGCATATGATATTAATTGCAGAAGAAACAAGCATGCTCCTTCCCATCTAATCCGCAAGGTCTTCTATGTGCTGTTTTCCTACAAGAGCAAGGAGCTGGGATGAATGGTGTAGGTGCAGCCTGTTCCCTGAGCAATCTGCAGAGGAGGTGACCTGCTCAAATTGTTGCTTTCTGAAATGAAACGATGCTAATTGTACCCAGTGCCCTGCTTTTTGGCTCACTTTAGACAGCAGCTTTTTCTACTGCATTGGAAAAATGTGTGTCTCTTCCTCAGCACGACCAGGAGTTATGCAGATGCTTGGTAGAACAGCTCTTGATTACATGCCCAAAATTATTGTGGGGAAATTATACCCCAGGGAAGGTCATGACACAAATACATGGCCTGCTGACCTGGCTGGATCTGACAAAACTCCTGCTATGCCCTTGCTTTGTAGAGGATTGACATTAATGAGGTATTTTATATTTTTTCTGACCACCCAAACCTATAGCTGGGCTCTTCATGCAGAAAAAAACTACAAGATAAATATCTCCCAGGTTTATCCCACCAACCAAGGCAGCCACGTTTCCCCCCAGGCTTGTTTCCTCCACAGCCTGGGCATGCCCCATGTCATTCCCTCAAGATCTGTTTCTCCCTAGGGATTTCCAGCAGTTCCTCTTCTTTTTCCTGCAGCCACTGCTGAGGGATCAGCCCAGTTTGGGCTCCAGTGGCCACCACGGCAGCAGCAAAGGGAGGGCTGGGGCAGCACCTCGGGCCAGAGCTGCCCCAGGGCTCACAGAATCCTGCCAGCAGCTCGGTGCCACAGTACTGATTTTGCTCTTGGGCCCCTCCTTCCTTCACCTCAAAGAGTTTCTGTTTCATGTTTTCATTTCCAGTGGCTTGGTATTTTGGGGGTGGATAAGGGAGGACTACAGCATGTTTCAGGAGTAATCTATTCCTCAGCATTCAGTCCCTCGTGTCTCTTCTGCTGGTGCTTTGAAATAAACTATTATTCAAGCAAGAGAGAAGAAAAAAAAATTATGAAAGAATCCTACTAAATCCCAGATAAACAGATGTAAAAAAATTAATTCCAGGTGGAACCATTACAGGTTAAAATTAAACTTATTTCTTCCGAGTGTCACTAGAAAAAATTAAAATACCTCTCCTTCCTGCCCCCCCTTAATAAAAAAGAGATCATTTTGATACTAAAGGTATTGCAGCAGCTTTAAGGGACTCACAGATCAAACATCATTTGGGAAATTTCAAAGGGTTGTTTCAACAGTATCACTTTCTACCATTTCCCACTCCGAATCCCTTCTTCTTATATTTTGGTTCCTGATGAAGTTTCAGCTGCTCCTGAAGTCAGTCCTTGTGTTCTCGGCTATCAAAGAGCATTGCAACATCAACGTCAGAGTTAAACTAAAAAAAAAAACCTCTAAAAAAAAAAAAGCATCCCTTTTCCTTTGGAGATCAGAAAGTCAAATAAAAAGGATGCTGATTTGTGGAATAAAGGGTGGGATTCCCTGCTGAGACGATAGGAATCTTCTGACTTAACTGAGTTAAGATTTGAATACATTTGGCCCAGACAAGGGGAGAAAAAAAATCCATTAGTTTTGAGAAAAGCTTCACACAGTTTCAAAAGGAAATATGTTAATATAAAAATATTTTTTTAAAAAAAAGGGGAAAAAAGAAAGACAGATTTGTATGTGTGTTTCGGAGGCCAGGAGTTTAATACTATCGGCCAGAAGCAAAGAGAGAAATTAAATTACAAGACTAGCACGAAGCCTTGTCTCCTGCTGCCAGGACATGGGTGAGGGAACAAGAGACTCCTCTGCAGCCCTGCTGGATCCAGGCCCTGCGGCCACTGAAAGCCACTCCAGCCACCGTGACCTGCCACGGCCATCCCTGGGGCACTGTCCAGCCCTGCATGGGGCAAAACTGACCACTGGTCCTTGCATTGGCTCGGGGTTCAGTCCCAGGGCTGATGTCTGAGTCCCAGAGCTGCCCCACACTGAGGGGCCATGAACCTCCCCACCTCTGCCTCAGTTTCCCCCTCTCTGCAGGGACCACAAAGTGCTGTTCTGTACTGTGCAATACCCCAGACCCCTGATCCCAGTGGGAATCTTAGTCCCTCCTTACGCATCAACCTGATTTACACCAGCCTGGTGCCAGAGTGCCCGTCCTTCAGAATCCCCGTGGTGAATGGGCAAGAAACCACAGATAACTGACTTCATGGAGCTTCAGGAAACGAATTTTCTGATGGTCCAGGTGCTTGTTCCTCTGGCATATCCCAGGTGAGGGCAATGGACTCCTACGTCCCAGGGGAACTGGCACGACTGTTCTGCATCACAAAACACTGCTGCTGTTGCTGCCCAGGAGCAGGGCAGGAGGCTCCCACATCCACCAGCCACTCCTGCCTCCAAAAGATGGGATTGCTCTACTCTGCAGCAGCCCAGGAGAGCAGATGGCAACTCGTGCTGGTTGTGGCTTCATAGCACTTGAAATGTCCCATGTTCATCAGCAGCCTGGGAAAGACACGGCACAGGTGTCGTGTCCTTTCTTCCCGCACAGCTTTCCTGCTCCTCCGTGCCTGAGCAGTGCTGAGGCATGTGAGGACTCACCCCAAAATAATTACAATAGCATGAGATTGCCCTTCTTAATGAGGCCCTGGTAAAAGCTGGTGGCTGGGGAAAGGTTCAGTCCAGCCATGGAGTGGCTGCAGGCTGTAACGCGGGGTTGTCAGAAGAGCAGCTCAGTATTAAATCCTTTTGATGGTTCTCCTGCTGAGAGAAGAGATGATATCTCATCATTAATGGAGTTGAATTAATATAAATTAGCCGAACAGCTCCTCGCTGCTTCCGTTCAGGCAGAGAAAAGGGGTTTATTGGGGAGGCAAAAGCAACGATCCCTTTCACCTCACATTCACTCCGCCATCCATAAAGATGCTGCTGACCTCGCAGTCTCATCCCTCCTCCTCCCCTCCCCTGGCAGGGCCGAGGCGACGTAAAATAAAATGATTATGTGACATCCCAGGAACGTGGGGACTGTCCACAGCACAGACCTCTGGTGACCTTTACACAAGTGACAGGTGACCTCTCTAAATCAGCCCTGGGGAGACTTGAGATTGCCAGGAGGGCTGGAGATGCCACGCGCTCTGCGGCAGCACTGCCAGCTCAAAGCCTCTGACTTATGGGCAGATCAGGCTGGGGAAGAGGGGACACATCTCTGGAGTCCCAGGCAGGGGTCTGAGGGCTATTTCATCTCCTCTCTGCCTTGTATCCTCCTCCTCCTTCCACCTGTGAGTTTCATCCTTTTACACCCCTCACACAGAGGCAGGAGCAGCACTGAGCAGTTTCTGCAGCCCTGTCCAGATTTACTCACAGGTTTCCAGCCTGTGTGGCCAACAACGAACTCCAGAGAAACAGCCAGGGAACTGCCCAACTCCTCAGAAACAAAGACTAAGAAATTATTACTGCAAAATTTTGAAGGCAAAGAGGGTTATTTCTTTACTACACAGGCGATAATTATTTAAGAGCAAACCTAAACCTTACAGGGCATTTCAGCAAGTGCTGGAAGGTGGCAGAGTGTCTTTCTGTGTGTTGGGGTGGAATGGATCCATATGTCAGAGCATATACCTGAGTCATTTTTTAAAGCTATAAAAGGCAGACAGGACAGACAATGTATATTATATTATGCACTTTTAAAAGCTACATTAAAAGAACATCATTAAGGCTGCAGAGCCAAGCACTCAGACAGTGGCTATGTCTTGCTCAAGGCTGCCTGCCCAGGTTCATTTGAATCCCTCCAGCATATGAATGTGACATGGCACAGACTAATAATATATTATCCAGGTATTTTCTCCTTCTCCCCATGCTGGACATGGGATGGGTGATTTGTGCCATCTTAGAGCTTTCTCTAGCCTGTTATTGTCTTATTGCTGTAGCCATGGACTCATTCAACCACAGCCCAGCAGCACCAGCAGCTGCAGCCCCGGCTGCGAATGTGGGTTACCTCTGCATCCGCTCCTTCACAGCCAGGAGCTCTCCTCTGCGAGCTACCCCACCGCCTGCTCTGTGAGCCCAGGCCTGGGGCCAAGTCCTCTGGGAGAGAACCCCAACCAGGCACCCACCCTGCACAGTCTCCAGAGGCAGAGAGACAAATTCCTGCTGGTACCACAAACCGCCCGCACGGTACGAGAGGAGGGAGAGGCTGTTTCTGTCTGGCTTGAAGAAGGAAAAGAGAGAGAGTGGGAGAATTCAAATGAACCAATTTCTTGTTCTAAGACCTTTTTGCCCCTTTGCAGCTGCTTCTGATACAAAGGCAGAACCTTATCTCCCTGCTGCACGGATCCAGCGCTACAAACAGCTGCCTTGTTGTAATGCTCAGAATGTGGCACCTGACAGCAGCCTGCACAGAGCCAGACGTGAGCGGGAGCCGCGTCCCCTCACCGTTTCTGACCAGCTTTTTATTTTCATTCCCGCTCTCCTTTCCTCCTGGAGCCTGCAGTAAGCTGGTTTGCTTTCAGCATCCTCCCCCTGCACCCTACTGAACCGCAGCCCCACGGTCCGTGCGGGCAGCAGCAGTGGAAGGAGCCTCATCTTTCACTCTGCCGAACCTCCTCTTATCCCGTGCCATGCACAGCAAATGGCCTCCTCCACCCTGATCCCAGCAGGGAACAGAATGGACATCTATTCCCGCATCACCGGCCTCAGCTCAGGCAGAAAGAGGAAGATGAGAAGGTTATAATCCATCCCAAAAAGCAGATGCTAATCAAAGATGCTGACGTTTGAGCTTGGACTCTGGAGTCCTACCCTACCAGCTAGCTGTCCAGGTCTCTAGCACTATAAAGTCCCTAGGCCCCTGTCACAATCCCATCATCTTTACAATTTTTAATGTGCTTATATTCAAGTTTCACTTTGAGGCAGAAAACTGCTGGTTTTAAAGAGAGGGGAAGAGTATTGTCAACCCCAGATGCTCAAAGCAGAGTCTGAGCCCCCCACTATGCACTTTACCTGAGCAGAAGACAAATAGCTATTTTTACTCTTCATTTTTACAATCTGAATTTTTGCCTACTATACATAATGTCCTACAAAAATTACTGTAGTTGTCTGAGAAAATTGAGTATTTTTTTTAAGAGAAGGAATAAAAGAGCCTAGACAAATATATTAATATTGCTGAAGTTTTGCTCTCATGAATGGCCTTAGAAGAAAGTTTGGAGGAGAGAATAAGTTAATACTGGAGGTAAATGAGAAGTTCAGAGATATTCAACATGATTTTCCGCTGCAGTAAGAAGGAAAGGAAATGTGTTAGAATTTGGGTGGATTCCAGGAATACTAATAATGAGAGCTTCAAATTTAACCCAGCAGTTGTCCGTGGAGGAGAGAACTGGGCTCTCAAGTTGGCCCTACAGCGTAATGCAGGGACTGAATGAGAGGAATTCCCATTAGAGAAAAGCTGGAATGTACATCATTTTACAGAGCATTTCAAACCTCATCTGTTATTGCTGTTCAAGAAGAGAAACTGAAGCAGGTACAGAAGAAGAAAAGTTTACTGGGATGCTGAGGGCCATTAGGAACGTTTCTAGACAAACACAAAGAGGTTGATTTGCTCAAACAGGATTAAAAAAAAAAGAGACTGAGAGGTGATAAAAACATCCCAGGATCTATCTGCCCAGGTGGGAAAAGAATTAATTAAGTTGAAGGGGAAACCTGGCAAAGATCAACTCCACAGGAACTGGATATGAATACATGTAGAGCTGGCTCCCAGCCATCAGAGCAGGGATGCTTTTGAAGACCTTTCAAACACAAATAGTGGAAGACAGAAAACATGCTGCTCACACTTAGTTTGAAGCCAAAGCCCCTGTAATACTGGGGCTCAGGCAGAACATCCCTCTGTGGGACCAGCAGTGCTGCAGGTCACAGCACTGCAGAGAAAATCCTGTGATCTGGCCAACATGGGGTCCGTGAATGCAATGGGATCCAAGATCTCCATGCCTGCTGAAGTGGGGAACACTCCCCAGGAGGCATCTGGATAGATCCTCCTGCGGATCCTTTCATTCCTGGCACAGGAATTCTTCAGGGATTTAAACTGGAGGTTGTCACCACCACGTCCTCAAACACCGTTGTCAAGCTCCCACAATTTACAAGCTGGTGATTCAAAGGCAGGAGATGGGAGGCACTCTGCTCCTCTAAGGGAAGGGAACATTTTCTCGAGTTCATGTTTTCCAGGTAGTTTGATGAAATTGTTGGTTTTCCTGCCAAAATCACACAGCTGCCACAAATACCTTTCATGCCACACAAAATTCTTACTAAATGCCCCAGATCGGAGTGAGGGGAGACAGAGAGAGGGAGAAGGAGACAATCATAGCTCCAACCCACTCCTCCGCGTTGCAGAAGCAGGAATTTGCTTTCCAGCTGGAATGTGGCTGCTTATTAGGGCCACAGAAGCGAAGAGGCTGCATCTGTAATGTTTCTGTCAAAGCAAATGAGGTCATTAACAGACGAGTTCAGTGATGGAATTGTCTCTTGTAGTATTTATTATATGGTCCTTTTCCTGACACCTCCCACTGAGAGAATATTAAATATTTAATGCACACCAAGGCTCTGCTCATTTTTCATTCCCACTTCAGCATTTCAAGTTGGCTCCAATCTGCTGCTAGCTATAAAGTTGACTGGACAATGGACCATAATGAATTAACTCTTTGGAAGCCACCGTAGCATTTACAGGACTGCCAAAAGACTGGGTGCTTTATCATCTCTGACTCAAGTATGTGCTCTAGAATCCAATCCTCAATTCATTAAAACAAAGTAGGGGGAGGAGGGGGAGGGTGGAGAATTTGGGAAATAGGTTTCAGGAACTATACATAAATAAATAATGAAGGGGGAGATGGAAATGTTAGCCTGTCAAGGTGACAGGGTTTATTTACTAATTATTTCAGGAGCTGCTGTCTTCAAAAATGAAGGTTGTCCCTGTGCAACAGTCTTCAAAATTGTGAATGAACCACTGATCCTGGGATAAGGTGGAAGCAAGACCTTTGAGAAACAGCTCATGGTCATTACAAATCTAAAACAGATCACCCAGAAAAGCAGAACAGGATGTTTCCCACTGTATGGTGGTTGCTGCCCATCTGCTGAAGCAAAGACAAAGCTGGTCTTGCCTGGTAGCAGAACTCTCCCAGGATGTCTATACCTTAAAATGTCTAAACTTCCAGTTGTGTCTCCAAAAATCCCTGTTAAAAAGTTTACTTAGGTGGTGCTTCAGAGGAGAAGGTCTGTCTACTAAGGACGTGCTGCTCTGTGAAGTTTTCATTAGATAGTTCTGGTAGTTGCAACACCTAGAACTCTTCACCACCCCTTTTTCCCAAAAAGGGAAAGTCTAAGCACAAAACTATATGGATATTATGTCTACAGGCTGCTGGAGATTCAGTTACGTGTGGAAGGGTCCGTCAAGGTGGCATCTGTCAGGGCTTCAGCACCTGGATTCTCTCCCCAATAAAGGTATTTACGAACAATATTTTTCCAGGAAAAATATTGTATTAATTTACTGCTCCTCTTCCAGCTTCCTACAGCATCAGCAGGTCTGCAGAAACGCTCATGCCTGTGGCACCAGGACCACACTGGGCAGGGAAAGACAGAAAAGCACAATCAGGCTGTTTTCATCCACAGGGTAGAAATGTCAAGGAAATCTAACCACCACACACTTTTCCTTTAAAACAGATCCCCTGGCAAATTACTCCTGGTTTTAGACTTACAAGCTCCCATTTCCTTATCTGGTTAACACTGTCTGGCACTTTTACTGAGATACCAGGAAATCTGATTCCCACTCATGGTGTGAAAGCAACCTGTATGCGCTTGACCTTTCTAATGTTTTTTAATTTGATTGGGTGGCTGTTCCCATATTTCCTTGTCACCAGCCCTAGTAATCTGAGAGGCACAAGTGGAAAAGACAGCCAGTAAAAATACAAGCAAACACAAGTGGGAATTACTTGAGGCCTTAGGATGCCAGAATTACCCAAAGCTACATCCTTGCTCAAAGCCAAAGCTCGGCTCAGCTCAGCTCACAGCTGGGGCTCTCCACAGTGACCTTTCAGTGCCACCCCAGTCTTCATTCCAGGTTCAGATCCTGAGTTCAGGTTGGAGCTCTTTGCTAATGAGCTTTCAGAAGTGTGATTTTTAATTCTTTTTCCTTTTTTACTGTTGCTCTGCCCAGTACGAGCACAGTTACACCAGTATAACCCTGTATATCCCTCACATTCGGGATTAATCCCATGGGAAAAGCCATACTTGTGTCTTGGTAGCAGCACGTTAATACAACAAACTGCCAATTACAGGAGTGCCTTAGGTCTGGTTTCTGACCATTCTGCCTTAAAACTGGGACCATTTAAAGGAGTAAAACAAACTTGGACAGGAACAGGTATGTCAGTAAAAACACTTCTAGGCTGCTCTTGTTCTGCCTCCATGTGCTGATGAAAGCTGGAACAAGTGCACAGTCCTTCTGCAGAGATATTGCTCTTCTCTGTAATTTCCCCGCCAGTGGAATAGGAATGCCGATGAGGGGAAAACATAACTTGGTACTTGAAGGTACAAATGACAGGTTCATAGGAGAGCAAAGTAAATTTAGAAAGTTTACTTCTAAACTTTCGTGTCAGTGCTTTCTGCTCTCAGATGCCCAAAATTCAAATTCCCTGTGTGGCTTTATGCCGAATGAATCAGTTCTCCACAATTAACATTCTTTTATTTCCTGCACCAGGTAACCCAGCGAAATGCCACACATTTTCTCCTAAGCCCTTGGGCCACACAGGCATTTCGCTTCTTACGGACACAGGCTCTGGGTCTGGGTTTAACAGCATCCCCTGCTGCCCCTGGCCAAGGGAGGACACCACCAGTTGTTCCTGACAACTGAGCAGGATCATCCCAGAAGCAGAAGCCCCATTTGTTTTTGTTTCCTTTCAGCAAACCTCTCCCCACAGATCGATTCCAGCCGGGCACAAAGTGCTTGTAAATAAGCCTGCAGTAGCTGTAGCATTGGCATTTTCAAATATTCATCTTTTCAGATGATGGCATTTTCTCCCCCAGCCCCTTAGCAGAGAGCTTTGCACTTCCCTGTGCCCAAATTGTCTGCCACAGGCACTCAGTTTTTGACTTAAAAGATCTCCTTTTCACTCTGGTGACTGTATACAGAGAGACAGCAACACAGAACCACCCAAATTAGTGCACGTCATGGGTTTTATTCCATTCAGTTTTATTTATTTATGTGGATTTAGCCATTTCCTTCTCCAGTCGTTAATAAAGTGCAGTGAATTTGAATGTGTCCAACTGAAAATGGCTCCTAAAGGGAACCTTCTACTGGTGGAGAGGCTGCCAGGCTTCCATTGCCTTTCACACAATGCTTGGAGTAAAACAGCAGTGGAAAAGCTTCTCATGGAGACAGGATGAGAGAGTTGAGATTGTTCAGCCTGGAGAAGAGAAGGCTCCAGGGATACCTTAGAGACCCTTCCAGTGCCTGAAGGGGCTCCAAGAGAGCTGGAGAGGGACTTTGTTCAAAGACATGGAGTGACAGGACAAGGGCCAGTGACTTCAAGCTGACAGAGGGCAGGTCTAGATTGGATGTTAGGGAGAAATCGTTCCCTGTGAGGGTGCTGAGACCCTGGCACAGGTTGCCCAGAGGAGCTGTGGTTGCCCCATCCCTGGAAGTATCCAAGGCCAGGTTGGACAGGGCTTGGAGCAACCTGGGATAGTGGAAGGTGTCCCTGCCCATGGCAGAGGGTGGAATGAGATGAGCTTTGAGGTCTTTTCCAACCATTCTATGACTCTATGAAAAATAAGTATTCTTCTTCATTATACCCCAAAATAGCCTCTAGATCAGCCCTGCGAATGAGGGGCAGGGAGGTGACCTATTCTCACAGAGATCAGCAGCACCTCTTTTCTCCTTTCTTCCCCCAGCTCCTCTTTTGCCTTTTATTTTCCTCTCTGGCTCTTGAGCACTGATGCAAGAATTTCAAGCAACATCAACCCTGGTGCAACTCCATTTGATTTACTGGCAGCTGGAGGCTATTCTTTGCCTGCCATCATCTGAATGGCAGATGTTATGAAGGTTCTGTTCTTGCCTTGACAAATCTCAGGTTAAAATAAAGGTAGTAGAGACCTTTAGACACAAGAGCAAGTCACAAGGGAGGAAGAATCTGGAAAGCTCCCCTTGAATTTAAACAGCAGGGACACTGAGCACATTTACCACGGGCTGATTTCAGTAAATAGCAGCACTCGTTTCGTAAAAGTTACTAAAATTTGGCATAAATTTTGACCCAAATATAAAAGTCTGCATTTAAGGAGGGAAAGGAACATCCTTAATTAAAGACAAGAATGTTTCCACTTAAAATACTCTGGCTTATCTGCTAACAGGCTTGCTCCTTGAAACTCACTTTCACAGGTAACCTTATTCATGATCAGCCCTTCCCAGCTCGGTGTTCATACAGCCATTTTCCAATGGATTCTGACAGGATCGGTGCTGAAGTAATACAGATTTGTTACTCAATATTGTTCCTGGGTTGTTTTTTTTTTCCATGTAAACCTGCAAAACACTTTGCAGGACTCATTTTATTGGTTTCTGTAACAGAGACAACAACCAGGGGCTGTGATGCTGAGATTTTCAGTCCTGTTTGAGGAATCCCAGGGTTGTCTCCACTGAAAGAGTTGCATTTGGAAGCTGGCTTCTCTTTCTGCTTCATGTGGACAGCACCAGGACAGCTGGTGTTAATAGTCAGAGCTCCACTCCAAGCCTCAGCTGCTGTGGTGCTGGCTGAGGATCTGCTCCTACATCTGCTCTGTGGTTTCTCAGCATCCTAAAGCACTGAATGGAAAGGTGGCAAAGTACAGGACTTATCACATGTGATAGAGCATTATAAAGTGATTTGTGGCTGCTGAGGAGCCCTTCCAGGACCTCAGGGCTGTGGCTGAAACCTTTGAGCAGCTGTATCACTTCTCAGCAAAGTGGGACTGGTGCAGAGGTGGGGAAGGTGGCAGCTCCAGTGCTCCCAGTCCCATGGCTCTGCACTGGCCTTGTCTGAGTCAGACCTCAGTTGTGATGGCCGTAAAAGAGTGATAAGACTATTTATTGCAAGGTGTTTGAATATGGAAAGTGTCAAGGATCACCCTGAGTAATGACGAGGTGATGTCAGAGGGGATATCACTGATAATAAATCAGATTTTTTCACGTGGGTTCGGTTGGGTTACAAGCTGCAACTTGCCCAGAGCCCTTTTGTGATTTTACATGAATAGAAGTGCATGTTGAGCTGCTGAGCTTTATAGAACAGGTGCTCAGTCACTGCTCTATTGAAAGGGAGAAAAAATAATAGGACACCAGATGTGGCAAGAGACTGCCCAGGACTTCACACACTTAATCCCCTTTGGTTCCTTGTAGAGCCAGAGGGACAGAGAACGCCTTCCAGTGACTGAGAGATGAAGCTTTGGACAACCAGGCAACCAGCTCAGCCTGGGTCAGCAAACAGAGGATGGATTTGAGAGGTGAGTAAGGTCAAACAGCTTTTACAAAAATCAGCTGTGGTCCAGATGCAAAGCAAGCAGGGCATTACTGCTGGGAGCCCAGGCTGGCACTGGCTACAGTGCAGCTCAGCTGGGCAATTCCCCTGTAAGAAGACTTGCAGACCTGCCCTCCCCAGCCCCAGCGAGATGTGATGTTTGGGTTGGCCTTGCCTTGGTTTCCCTGCTGTTCCCACTGCCATTTGCACCTGGACCAGGTGGAGGCAGAACACCCCTGGGGCGGTGCAGCAGCATTCTGCAGCATCCTCCCCAGTGAGGATGCACAAAGCGTTTTACAATTTCACCCAACCAAACCCAAACCTGGGGACTTGTCAGAGGGGATGTGGGAGCAGTACTTGGTCAAACCTTGCCGGAAACCAGTTAAACCCTCCAAATATACTGGAAGGGAGGGACAGACCCACCCAGAGCACGAGCCCATAAAGCCTTGCAGGAAGAACGAGTATTTTTTGTAAGTCCAGCTGATATTATCAGCGAAAACTTTCAGGAACACAACTGCTCCTATTGTGCATGATGAAGGAAATGTGAGGCTTTAGGCTATGGAATCAAACTCAATCCTTAGGGCAGGATTGGGCCCCTGAGCACCCTGCTGTGCCCTGAACTGGCTGTGTGATGGTTCATTGTTTGCCTCGGGATCCCAGTAACTCAGGGAACCATTTGGCTTTGCAGGCTGAGAAGGGAATCAAATAGTTGAACCCTTAGTAAACATGCAAACACAACTGGTTGTCTTTGATGATTTGTTAGCTTGGACCTGAGCCAGGAGACCTGGGGATTGCAGTCCAAGTTCCTAGAGCTCCACAGCTGACATGCAGAGCAGCAGATCAGAGTTGGGATGAGTGAAACTTGTTATCAGTTGGAGAGGCTGCCAGCAGGTGGAATCCTCCTAAAATATCTCCTTCCCATTTCCAATCTGGCAATCTTGGCTGAACCTGAGTCACCTACTTAATAAAAATTCCATATTAAGTCCATAGAAATGCTTCCAGCACAGTTAGATCAATTTCCTCTAAGTAGCAATAAATGTGTTTTCCTTTAAAAGGCCAACACAAGCACATTATCACAGCCTATAATCCCCATTCTCTCTATTAGCTCAAAGTACATCCCAGAGGCCAAGGGTCGCAGCTAAAGACTAATCAGTCTCATTAGCCTGTCTAATTTATCTTAACTAGGGGGACACAAACACACTAAAACTGTTGGGGAGACTTTTTGATCAGGATATGGGAGTCATTCATCAGGGTCCTGCAGCTTCCAGAGACAGAGGGGAGAGAAACAACCTGGGGACAAAGCCATTCTCCGAGGAAGCTCTGCACCAAGACACACCCAAGCAGGCAGGATGGGGCAGAAACCCCCCCGGGGGCTCCTGCTGTCCTACCAGGCAACGTCCCAGCAGGAGAGGGGGAGAGATATGGAAAAGCATCTCCTTGTTCTCACCCACACACCATCCAGCAGCTCAGCGTCTTCCCTGCTCGAGCTCCGCTTTGGCACTGCAGGCGCTCGCCGCCCCTGGGAAGGGTTTGAGCCCAGCTGGTTAAAGTTTAACCTCTCCCCAGCTGTGTCGGCCACCGCTGTGGCTTGGGAACACGAGCTGCCCCTCCTTCTCCCACGTGCATCCTTCTCCTGACAGCTCCCAGCTCACCCCCTCCCTGCTGCCCCACCAGGAGGATGGAGAAAAGTGATAAAGGGGCACAGTGCTCGAATCCAGCAGGAAGCAGAACGAAAAGGGAAAAAAAATGAAGCAAAAAATTAACTCCTGTGGAAGCAGTTTTCTCCCTGGTTATCCAGACAGGTGTTTTAGATGTTCCAGCCCAAAAACAGAGTCCTGCTCCTGAACCTCACTGTGACCATTAGTGGGCAATGCACATGCCCTCACAAACACTGCCCAGAATTATTTGGGCTTTTGGTAGCCCAAAGCAACAAAGCAAACCCTGAGGCTAATTTCCAGCCCCAAGACTCCAAGCCACACTTTCATCCTGGAGGCTCCTCTTTGGGAGGAATTTCAGAATTTGTGCTGTCTGCACGTCTTCATCAGATATTAAAAGACAAGAAGGTTTTCTGCTAAGAAAAGAAGGAAATGTAGATTATGTAAGGACTTTCAATAGGAGGAGGCTGGCCAAGCTCTAAATCAAAGTCACATCTTGAGACTCTCCTGAGAGAAAGGAAAGGGTTATACCTTGGATCCCTACTTCTGTCTTGGAAACAAGTGCCTCCAGAATAGTTGCCTTTCCAGAGACAATCAGCCATAGAAAGGAAAGCATTGCTGTTCCAAACGCTTTTCCTCATGCCCAACCCTTGTTTCCATGTCACACGTGTGTCCCCACCCTGCCCTTTGTGTCACTGCGACGTCACAGCACCGCGGGACACGGAGCTGAGCTGATTAAACTCGAGTTTAAACCCAAGTCCAGCTGCCGTGCAAACCTTTCATCACCCAGCCCAGGGGCTGCTGCCAAGGACAACGGGCATGGCAGAAACACTCCAGGGCACTCATCTCCCTGCCTCTCCCTGGATGACCCACCATGCACAGGTCACAAGCACCGAGGATGAAGTGGTGGAGCTCAGGGGCTGCTAAAGGGTTCATGGCCTGGATTTCACCACAGGAGGGGAATTTTGGAGTGTACAACATCGTAAAAACAGGTTAAATTTTGAAAGTGCAACAACTCCAACAAGAGGATTTAGAAAGTGCCACAACAGTTCGTGTCACCCTGTCCCATTTTTTGTCAGTCACTTTCTCATTTCCAAGATACTTGAATGGGAAATATTTATTAATGGAAAAATAGCTTTGCACTACCTTTCACTGCAGGGAGTGTGTGTGCTTTCATTTCATGTTGCCCATTGAAGCTAATCTGGGCAGAAGAGGGGATAAGAGAGGGGAAGAGGTGGTGGAGATCCCCAGTACAGCTCAAATGCTGTCTCTAGTCTGCTGTTTCTTTAGTCCTGTTGGTGAACTGTCACAGGCAGGACAAACTGCAGTTCACGTGCCTCAGCCCCTGTGGGTATTCACCCCCACGGGTACAAGAGCTCCTCATTCAAATGAGTACCTTTCCCAGACTTATTTGTGGAGAAACTCTGGCCACCACAATTCCTGTGCACAGAAATTAAGCAGATACTTTTTGTACAAAAAATCTTGAGAATGCCAGTCTGTCCAGACTTTGAAAAATTTTAAATCACAGATTGCATAAAAGCTCCTAACACTGTCTTTTTCAAACAATCCTCAACAACCCAGAAGTCCTCTCCGCTTGGAGAAAGACAACTCACAGATCTCAGGTACTCACACAGCTGTGTACAGCTTTGAATGTGGTTTTGTTGTCCATCCCAGTTCATCAAAGCAATCAAACACACACTTACTTTTAATCACAAACATGCACCTGGTTAAAGCCCAGCACTAATGAATAGTGAGACTTGAGTGGTCACTTAAATCTTTGTTTCAAATGTTTATGAATGTCGTGTCTGATTTTTCTTTCCTTTTTTGTTTTACTTAAGACCATTGTGTGACAATAACCACAAGTTTTAGAAAAGGAAGAGTTAGGTCAGTCTTACATGGCCAAGCTCCTTCGAGCAGGATCAACTCACCCCACGTAACACGTCCAGGCTGGGCACCTTATCTAAGTTGGTAGCGCCAGTTTCTTCTGTAATCAGGATCAGAAACTGGCACCTCTGAAGGAGGATTCATCCTTTCTGTCTGGGGCAAGCATTTTAAGGCAGATGAATCAGTTTGTGGAGAACCTTGCCTTTTTCCCAGGGCAGCTGAGGAAGTCTAGACTGTAAGCTTGGATTAGTCACTGAATTTCTCAGCAGTAAAAAACACTGTACTCTTGGCATTTTTCAGACCATAAGGGTAGGTGAGATGAACTCTCAGGTCTCTCTCTCAGAACCTTGCTGGGCAGTGAGTTATCAGACAGTTATTTCCTGGGAACAAAAACTGGAAATGCCCACCCTTGTTCCCAATCTCTGCTCACAGCCATCCACACATCACTAAAGAAGACACAGCTGTGGAATTAGAAGAAATACACAGTCAGGTCCTTGCTTCCCCCACAGGCAGAAACTTGCAGGGACAGACTTCCAGCTGAAGGTCCTGTACCCCAGCTCTCAGGCAGATTTATTCCAGCCTTAATCAGAAGGTTGGGTGGAAGCACTCACAGTGTCCTGGCAATAAGGAGAAGTGGAGGAGATGGAGGGGAGGGAGGGAAATTCATTTGTAGAGATGATGGAGTGACTCCTTCAAACGAAAAATTACTAATGATTAAAACAATGCTTGAGACTGTCTGTTTACATTTTAAAGGTGCATTATCCCAACCGGAGGGGTCCAGTGCTCAGCAACTCTCCCTACTGATTACCACCTAGCTTTCCATTTTCATATAACCTTGAAATAAAATAAAGTCAATGTATGCACAAGGATTCTCTTTTTTCTGATGGCTCTAGTGATGCAAATGGATTTTTTTTTCTTTTTACCATCCTTTACCTAGAATCTATGTCTAAGTCCCATCCTACACCATTTCCCTTTTAGAGGAATGACAGGAGGCTGTGTGTCCACCCTGCGTGCTTTGTGTATCTGGTCATCAGAGGTAAATCACGGAATTATAGAACAGTTTGGGTTGAAGGGACATTTAAGGGGCACCCAGTCCGACAAACCTGCAGTGAGCAGCAGCTTCTCCCACCAGATCAGGCTGCTCAGAGCCCCTTCAACCTGTCCTTGAACGTTCCCAGGAATGGGGCATCCACAGCTCTCTGGGAAATCTGTTCCAGTGTTCCACCAAGCTGACTGTGAAAAATTATTTCCTTGTGTCTAGTCTATCTATTGGGATATCTTCCACCCCACCTCCTGATTATCCTTATATCCAGACTATCCCTGTTCCTAGTCTCCATCTAGTTTATCTCTAGTCTAAATCTAATGAGAACAGAAAAACATAAAAGAGATTCCTCTTTCTTTGATGTTATGTCTGACTTGGTAGTCGGGAATGTGCAAAACTCTCGACTCCTTCTCTAAATGAAGATGTTTTATAGCACTGAATTCCCAGAGCAGCAACTGATGGCTCAATTCTGCCCCCTCCTCCTCCCCCTCATGGCCCCCACGCTGTTCTTCCTCCAGCAGCACTGCAGCATTTCCTGTGCTGGAGATCACACTGGCCACTTATTTTGCAATGCAGATAAACCCTCTTTGTATTATTTCCAGGGGAGAGGAAGAGAATAGAAGATACCCTTTTGGAAACTGGCTTCTTCTCTCTTTCATGCTGCTTTCCACTGTCACAAAAACATTGCACACCCTATCCCTCCATTCCAGATCTTATATCCAACAAGCTTTTGCTGACTACATAACCTTCACTAACCTGAAATTCCTGAGTAGTCCCAGGAGCTCAATGCATCTTGGAATAAAATTTTTGTAATGTCATTTAAGGGTATTCCTAATCCAGAATTATTGAGGAGGCCTGGGTCATGGGAATTGAGTTTGACACTTGACAAATACTTGGCTTTGTGTAAATGGACAGGCCACTGAAATAACTGCCTTTGGATGTCACATGAAGAGAAATTAATTCTTTATTAACTTCCGCAATGATAATCTAATAAACTCATTTGGTCTACTAGTTTCAGCACTTAAAGAGCTCAGTCAATTGGATGCAAATAGATTATTTTCTTCCCTTCTGGAGCAGTGCCTCTGTGGTGTGCAAAGGGACATCAGTGTGAAAAGTCAGGCCTGGCATGTCAGGACATGGTGCACACGTCCAGATCCTGCTGCTGCTTAGTGTGAGAGAGACAGGCACAGCAGAGGGACAAATAGCAGGGGCTAGAAAAATACTCTATTCAGAAAGAAAATGGGTTTTTATTAAAAATTTAAACAAATTTGCTATAACTTGAATTCAGATCCCTTTTCTTCTTAATCAGGTAATTTAAAATAATATACAATGAACCAATATATTAGCTGTTTCCTTTTAGAATCATAGCACAAAAAATTAGTCCGAGGCATTTTAGGACATTGTGCTGAGCACTCTACAAACACAACAAAAGCTGGAGCTCCCATCCTAAAATTTTACTGGCAAATGCTAAAAATAAAAATAGAACTATGTGGACCAAGCAGGCCTCTAATTCTAGAAGCCAAGTGTGTCCAAGAAGAAAATAAGGCTGTCGTATGTGACCTAAGTATCCGATCAACCCAGCCATTGCCACTTGGAGGTTGAATTTCAAATGTCAAGCCACAAGCTGCTGCAGATGGTCCAGGAGCCATGTGCAAAATAAACAAACAAAAAGGCACTACAACACAGAGCGGAACATGACCTCACTGTGCTCGTTTCAGACCTCCCCACCAAGAGCAGTGACACAGCTGATCAGCCCAGTTTCAGGGTCATATTTCTGTATGCCAGACTGTCCAAGGCTACTGCTCTGCCCATCAATAAGTTCATGCAACTGTGATCTTTTTCATGTTAGTGCAGACTGGAACCACCAATAAACCTGGCTTTGATCAGAATATTTATACCACACCACTGCTGCTTGTCCTACACCCCCACAGCACATCCCACCATCCACCCAGCCCAATGGGAGCCAGAGTAAAAAGCCAAGGCAAGGCATGTTTCCTGCCAGCAGGCATTTCTTACCCTGCCTGTTGGTGCAGCACATGAAAAATGTTTCATTTGCAAAAGCCAAATATTTATTAGCATTCGCTAACTGAGTTGTTCCATAATGACATGAAAAATTGTGATGTCTAAGTCCGTCAGTTCCATGTAAATATATAATTTGCACAGGAATGTATAAATATATGTATGCATGTTTACTTCTGATTAGTGGCAATTATCCTATGAAAGAGATGCTGGAAATCAAGCATGGGTTTTCTAGATTGCTTTAAGTATCTGTGTCCTCTCTGCTGCTCTCTTTTCAGAGGCAATGTGGGGCAGAGGACTTCAGCTCACTGTGACCTCCTCTCTGGCTTCCCTGTGGAGCTTCCAGGGATCCCAGGTCATGGTCCATCACCAAATGGGCTGATCTCTCTGAGTGCTTACACAAGTGAAGGAAAAACAGATTCAGGAAGATCCAGAGAGCCCAGATGAGCTTCCAGCTCTGAAACAGCCTCAGCAGTGTTAACATCAGCTCTCCTTCCTTAATTCTTCTGAGATCTAAGTAAGCAGCTGCCTTTATTTTGGATATCATTCTCTCAGGTAGTCAGATGCCCTAGAGGACTTGAGCCTTGCTATCTGCATAGCTTCATAAATGGGATTTTGGCTTCTTCATGGAAAAAAAAGTCTTTTAAAATCTGCACTAGCGAGTGGCATGCTGGAGATGCTTCCCAGCCAGCCTCCCTGTCCTCTGTCCTTACTCCAGGGTGCAGCTTTGCACCTCAGGCCCTAGGCTGGTCCCTCACCACCTATTCCTCAGAGTTTGGCACTGAACCTAATTAATGGGTGCAAGCCGAATAGACTTCTGGAATCACAGAAAATAACCTGGAAGGGATCACCAAAGGTCCTGCAGTCCTTTCCTCCGTGCCACACTGTCAGTTCTGCCTCCATTGCTCACAGTAGACATTTGTCCAGTCTAAAATCAGTGCTGCATCTGTTAAGGCTCCAGAGGAATGCCCTACAGCCCGCAGCTGTGGGCTCTATCAACACCCAGAAGCCAGTTTGTGCTGCTCTCAGGGTGTCAAACGAGTGTCTGTGACATGTTCCACCGTGTGCTGAGCTCTGGCTCGCTGCAGCCCCAGCCAAGTGAAGAGCAGCTGTTATTTATAGGCCACTCTCCGCTTCCTCCTGATGCTGGATCCAGAAGCAATAAAGAGGTAGGACCATCCCTCTGTTTATGATATATTTTCATGTGTCTCTCCAGCAGCAGCTGATGGGGAGGGACACCTCAGACGGGAGGTGAGAATCTGCTCATCTCACTCACAGACCTGCTGTTGCTGCTCCCCAGCACTGAGATATTCTTAACATCATAACAGCGGGCATGTCGGATGCTGAGCTCTGCAAAGGCCATAAATATGCTGGCAGGTTTGGGAGGTTGTTTGGGTTTTTATTTCAGGTTGCAGAAGGTTTTTCCTCTTACAGAAGTAACAGAACGATGACGTTCCCCTCAGCTGTACAGTTTGCTGCTCATTTCTCCTGGATGGACACCTGGTTCCAGGGACCATCTGCTGCTTTTTCCAAAGCTAATGCCAGAAATATCTCTCCAGCTGAGAAGTAGGTGGGTGTCTGAACTCAGCCTGCAGGTAAAAAGCCAGGTACAAGTGTTAGCTGCAGTGACATCTTTGGCTGGTGTGCAAGAGCACAGTCCTGTCCTTTCCCAGACAACTGAGGACACTCAGCCCTCCTGGGGAGTGGGGGTATGGCCATGGGCTCTGGAGACTCTCCAAACCAAGCCGGCCCTGTGTCGCTCTGCAGACCTCCTGCTTTTGTCCACCACCTAAAGAGGATTTCAAAGAAGAAATTCCAGGCTGGGCAATACTTTTCAGAGCTCAGTTAGTTTTGTAATCCTCTAGGAAGCACTTTAAGTGTATGAAAACCATTTTACCAAGTAAATCAGGGCATGGGCGTAGCAACAGCTTAGCTTAACCTATGCAATGTGCCAGGGAGAGTGCAGATTAACAACACTGCCATGAAAGCATTCTCCACTTCCATGAAAGCAGCCTGAGCTCTTTCCAGTTCAAGAGGCACCACCCCTCCACCTCCGTGGTGGCTGGACAGTGTGACAAACCTGCTCCATTACCAGAACACTCTTGTTGTCACAAAGACAAATGAGAATCAGAACAGCGTTAAAATCAAGAGCAAAATTCTCTTGCATTAGTAAAATAAACTGCTTCCTCCAGGCCCAGAGAACCCCCATTCATTACCGAGTCTTGTTTGCAAGGAAATTTTAAGCAAACACTGGTAATAACAGGACACAATGGAAAATGATGGTCCTGCACGGTTTTCATTTTGCATTAGTTCAGACCTACTTGCAACACCTGCTTCATTTCACCTTTCTCCCACTGATATCTCCTGGAGATTTCAGGACTACCTCCCTACATCTATTTTTGGGTATAATTTGAGTGTAATTTGATACGTAATTAGGGTAGAATAGAAGACTGAGTATTTAACTACCCATACATCTCTCCCTAATTTAAATAATTCCTGATCTATCTAACTAGTTTTCCCCATCCTGCACTGATGTGTATTGAACTGGGGATAATGAAATAAAAACTGTGAGGGGGGAAAAAATGTTATTTCAGAGTCGGAAGATCACCAGTTAATGACATGGAAAGCCTGGTGGGAATATCTGTACACTTAATGCCCCTTCTGCTTCCAGTTCTATGTGGGCACTGTCTGTGGCGTGAGGGCTCTCAGAATAGTCCTTAGAACAACTTGTGCTTCTTTGAGCTGTCTCAAAGTGATCAACAGCTTTTGGGCAGGACTTAAACACACAGAGGGTAAGGAGTAAGATTAATTTAATACTCCCGCCAACTTCAGCCATGCCTCAGACCTTGCATTTCGATGGGGAAGAAAGTCTCCTTTGCAGTTGTATCTCCCTCTTTCCCTCTATGTCCAGAGAGAAGTCAGATTGCCTGCCTAAAAAAGAAGCTTAAATTTGAAATGGTTGAAGATAGGTGAGTTCAGCTCTTTGGTGTGTGACTACACATCCCTGACAACTCAGTGTGCCGTGTCACACTCAGGGAATTGTTTAGCTGTCAGACAGGGGTGGCTGGATTTTTTTCGGGTGAAACAGCACTGCTGGATTTTTGTCCTGAAATGTGAGAAATATTTTAGCACATTCCTCTTTTTAATAATACAAATTGTCCCACTCATGCTTCAGCAGGGACAAGTGGTGATGGATGCACAGGCAGGGAAAAGTCAGATGTGGCTGCTCAGCTGAGATTGCAAAAGATCATCCTATCTTCATCAAGGGAGGGGGGGAAATGGGGAATCCTGAAGTTTTTGATGGGTAAGAAGAAGTTTTATTATGATATTGGTTGGCTACTTTCACACAATGTAAAACACAGCCACTTTATTAGCATAATTTTAGCACATAAAACATTGAAAATGCAGTACAATTTAGCCTAATACCAGCTGGTTATTGGTAACAAAGCATGGCTGTTGAAGTTATTAACCATTCCATTGAAAATTTCAATGAAATCCACTCTTTGTGGTGGAATGCTTCAATTTAGATGGATCATTATTCTCAGTAGAAAATTATTTTTTCAGGGAATTGCCAATCCACACAGGAATACTGCAAAAAACAGCCTGTGCACAGGATCCCAGCCAGCCTGGGCTCCTGCCTGGCATGAGCTGGTGCAGAACCAACACCTTTCCCCATGAAAAACCATGGGACAAAAGAGTATCTCAGCTGAATATTGTTGGGGGATGTTTTTACGGTTTTTCCCTCCTCATAATCTCTCCTGTATCTTCCAAACAGTTTCTGGGGATGCCAACACCACCTCTGGCTGCGTCCTGCACCCCAGCACTGCACTTTCCCCTTCTTTCCCTCCGCTGCTGCCCACCCACCATGCACACCCCAAAATGTCAGGTCACCTTTCTGTCCAGCCTGGGAGCATTGCTCCACGGACTTTCATACTTCTAGGGCAGCTAAGGGGGGGTGCTGAGATCCCCAGTGCTAATTTGCAGCATCTCCTGGGGGGGCAGCTCCCAGCCTTGCTCCCATCCCATCGCCGCAATTCCCGACGCGACGCGGGCATCCGGAAGCCCCCGGCTTGCTGGCTCACACGCTCCCTCCCCCTTCCTTGTCAGGGCTTCTTTCTGTGCAGAACAGATGGGCACGAGCTGTTTGGGAACCACCTCCCTTCCCTCCCCCAGCCCCACGGAAAGATGCATCACCGGAGCAGGGAGCAGTCCCCTCCCGGCTGCGGCACTGCTCCCTTTTCAGAGGGGCAGGTAAAAGTTTAACCAGGCTGTCTTTCAGTGCTGCAGGCAGAGCCGCCTTTCATAGCCATGATAAATTGCTCCTGTCAAAACTACATGAATGCTCATATTGAAAAGCTCTTCTTTCTTTCTTTTTAACTTTCCCCCCCTCTCCAGTCTCATGGTGTCTCTCGGTTGTTAGCCAACATTTAATGCCCGCTTAGTCAAAGGGCACTTCCACTCCTCATCTCTCTGTCCTGTCCCCTGGGGCTGCTGGGGCTGAGTTGTCACAGAAATACTGATGGTGAGTAAAATTTAAAAAAAAATAAAAAAAGACGGGGTGAGGAAGAAACCCTTTAATGTTTTTAGAGCTTTTGATTTCAGTCAGATCGTTCTACCAGTAGTTCCTAACCAAAGCAATTGTAGGATGGAGGTGGACAGAGAGATGTCTTTCAAGGAAGCTCCGTTTGTTGGTATGTTCTAAATTGATAGATTAGCTATAGTTTGTAATATTTTCCAAAGGTGATAATGAACACAAAACACAAATAACATGCATTGCATAACACAAAACAATCCACTCCACCCCTCTCCAGCAGCCGAGCAGCAAGGCCAAAACATGCTGTAGATGTTCCAGGGAGACAGAACCTGCCCAGCTTTTAACAGTCTGAAGACCCTTTCCCCACCTGTCAGAGAGTTCTTTCACTCCATGGGTGTCCCAGATCAGGAGCCACAGCTGGTAAAGTCAGGGCTGGGTGCTTTGGCCATGGAATTGCCCCTGCTTCACCAAAATTGCCAGGTTTTGTCAATCTCCTGGCCCTGCTGCAGAGCTGCTCTGCTGGGGCTGGTTCCATGACTGCAATGGTCAGGGAGCCCCTAAACCAAGTACACTGGTCACAGAGGAATGGATGGGGGCACGGACTGGTTGTCACCAAGCAAATTCTGTGAACAAATTGTCTATTCTTGGGTTTGAGATTAATGGGAAAGATGGGTTTAGGGTGCCTGGTGAGCACCAAGCCAGCCTAGCCCAGCCTGGCCAGTCACTGAGCTCCCTCAGGCCTGCACCTCCAGGAGAAGCACTGAAGTCCAGTATGAGGAAAATTGATCTGAGCACCCACCCAGAGCACCATGAGCCTGTGTTTGTGCCATAGTTGCACATGTTATGCTCACAACCTCCTCATCCCCTCCCTATAAGCTCACTGTAAGGAGTGGGCCTGGCAGGACACTGTCCTGTCCCCAGCTATGCTGCTCTGATGCCCGTCCCTGGCCAAAGCCCACCATCTGAGGGGACAGGGACACTCCCAGCACACCCAGCTCCCTGGGTACTGTGCTTCCCCCAACATGGCTGCAGGAAATACCCAAAATCTGGAGTGCTGCTCCCCTTTCAGAACATCTCTCCCTCCCCCTCAGTTTTTACATGGTAAAAGCTCCCCACAAATCAGCTGCAGGCATTCAACGCACATGTCCTAAGAAGAGATTCCAGACTTGTTCCCACACTCCACTCTAATTCCTCCCTCTCCTATTTTTCTGTCCATGCTGATATCTAGCCACCACCCAGCACTCCCAGTAAATCCTCCAGACTGTAAATATCAGTGCTGCTGCCCTGCTACAGCAGCCAGGGACAGCAATATCTGGCACACACACACAGGGCTTCCCTGGGTGCCTCTTCCCTGTGTCAAATATTTCTGCTATGGTCCTCGTAGCTGGCTGCAGTGTCACTGCCCTTATCACTATCAGCCCCCCACAGGGTTCAGCACTATCCACATCTATATATGTATTTTGGGATATTAATACCATCAGGACACTTTTGTTATCCCAGCTGGCTTGCTCATTAACCCTTGTTACACCTGTACACACACAGTATGCAGGCAATGAAGACTGCACAGCTCTCTGTTCCCACCTGCCTATAGTCCCAGATATTTTAATAAAGCTGCATGACTGTGCAAATCATTTTAAGGGCTGCATTTCTTCTGACTGCAACAGACTCACTGGAAAAGATTTACCCTCCTGTGAGCAAAAGGAAAGGGATGTTTAAAGAACAAACTGAGTACTCTCCAGAGGCTCCTGCTTAAGTACCATATCAGCACAGGCTGAAAGTCAGGCCTGATCCTTCCTCCTGTCAGCTGCCCTCTCTTTCCCTGGCTGTGGAAGTGGTCTGCTGACATGTCATAAATCATTTTCTCTCTCACGGCCTCAGTTTCTCCTACCCATGTGCTGGGGAGGTTGCTGATGACCCTCCTTTGGAGAGGCCTTCCCAGTCCACCATCAGGAGTGTTGGAGGGACTAAGCACTCGTGCATGATCCGAGCTTTGCTGGTGCTGCGTGTGCTGGTCCCTGCTTGTGCAGAGCCTCTGCAGGGCTGCCTGGGGGGCCCTTGCACTGCTTCAGCTTGTGAGGGTCAAGCCCAGCAGCTTTGCTGCCCTCGGCTCCTCTCCCCTCCGTGTAGCACTTCAAATCAGCCACGTTGCACCACAGTTATTAACTGGTTTTGACTGACTTCTTAAGTTAATTATAATTTCACAGTGTAATATCAAGCATGATTAAAACAATTAGGTTTTCCACCCCCTTGCAATGCCTCCCTCCCTCTGCTTTCCTTTCTTCTTTCTCCTCCTTCCCCTGCCTCCCTTCACCCTGGAAGTTTTTAGATACGCTTCTGCACCACTGCAACAAATTGTATGGTAGGATCTGAAATTATTACCCTCTTAAATGCATTAAACTGTTCATAAAGCAATTTGCAATGCCAGTTACCAAACTAGGGTGAGCCTCCCAGCCTGACACCTCCCAAATGCAGGAGGATTCTTGGCAGCCGTGCCCTGCTGCAATGCTCTCTCACTCACCAGAGTCAATGCCTGAAACTTAGGAGAAATCAATGCAATTATAGATATGAAGGTCCAATTACTGCGTAATGTGATCAGTCTTTATCTCTGAGTCCCTTCAAGAAAATCAGGGAGGCCTTTTCTTTTTTCCCTTGTGAAAGGAGTTGCAATATAATGCAAAATGATCTTAAAGTGAGGACCAAAAGCAAGGGACGTCCATCACTCAGCACGTCAGTTCCAGTGTTGGCCAGTACTGATTTCTCCTTCATACTGGCGAGGTTATTCCTGATCTACACCTCAGTGCCTCCATTGTGTCTGATTAAATCAGTCCCTGTTGATGCTATCAGGTTCCCAGCCCAGTGTCATGCATGTGGCCACTCCAGATTCCTTTGCTCATTTGGAACTTTTTCATCCCCTGCCAATTGTGGCCGCTCCCCCCTCACTCTTCCCTGTGGATCTGAGGGAGGGAGCAGGATGTGGAGCTGCCTGGCTGCCCCCCATCTGCATCTAGAGCTCACCCCTGCAGCTGGGCTCGTGCCCCAACATGGAGAAGTGACTGGGCTCCTAAAGGGATTGAAACAGCCTTCCTAAGAAAATAATTTGCAATCCCTTCTGGGCAAGACTTGATCCTTGTACCTGCCCAGATGGGCTGATAAACACCTGGAGGGGCAAGGCCCAAGGAATCCTCATTTTCTTGGCACATATAGGCTGGTTTCAACATTCCCAACTACCAAAGAGGATGGGCTGCAGTCACCATGTCTGGGCTAGTGGAAGGTGTCCCTGTCCATGGCAAGGAAGTAGAACCAGAAGAGCTTTAAGGTCCCTTCCAGCCCAAACCATTCTGTGATTCTGCAGTAAGGACAGGTTCTGCTCAGTCACACACACCCCAATAAAGTGACTTTAACAGAAGAACTATCGCTCCAAAGCACTGAGTTCTGCGCACAGGAGATCAGCGAGAGGGACTTGTGTTTCTCTGTGCTTTACCTCTTCACCTTTTATCCAACAGAGCAGGATCCAGATCAAAGCCAGGACATGACTGTAATTATACAAGTAGAAATAAGTAACCATCTGCACTAATAAGGACTACAATACTTTATCTATGTTAATTAGAAATAAATTAGAGAGAAAAAAGATATACACATTAGCTAATAGTAATTACTGCAACTATATTGAGGAATACATGCAGATATAAAGTAAAAACTTTATTCCGAATTAACAAAATATCGAGGTTTATTTCTAGAACTTCAGGACAGGAGCGTGTTTGAGACCACACCCCAGTGTGAGGAAGGCCATTTATCACAAGCCTCAGAGCACCTTGTTCAAGGATCCCAAAGTGCTCAGCAAACATAGATAAATAGACCTTGATGTATTCCCAAAGGGAAGCATTCTCATCATGGTATAGCAGTGCCAGGCAGGAGCTCAGGAGTCTCATTCTCTGTTCCTGCCTGCACAGCTCCCGTTCAATTCCCACTTCTCTTATGGAGAGCACCCATCCACTTTCTAGTTTGCAGCCAAAACTGTAAGAGCCAGGTGGTCACCAAGCTAAGGTTTGGGGACAGTAGGGCCATCACATAATCATTAAGGTGGAAAAGCACTCTAAGATCATCAAGTTCATGTGGGCTGGCTTCAGGCTGTTCAGCAGAGTTGGCCCTCAGCACTTTGCCCTCTGATATCCCCCACTATAAACACGCAGACACATCCAGGCTCCCCGGGACAGCACCAAATGGAGGAGAAAACGATGGGAGCGTGGTCCTTCTATGCCCATGTGGTCCTTGGATGTCCACTGCCCTCTCCCTGCTCTGTCGTTTGAAGAGAAAGGAAGATCCCTGGGTGAGCAGGGGAGGCACCGTGGAGCTGCTTCCCCACACTGCACTCAGGGTTCAACCCCCTCCAGCTGCCCCGCTGTAATAGGGACTCTTAAATGGGCTCTGCCGTCTTTTAAACAACACCTCTGCTGCATCTCACCTGGGGAGAGGACAGCAGGGAGCTGAGCAGCAGGGTGAAATGTGCTCGTGTGAGCAGGAGGCATCTCCTCGCCGGGTGCTTTCAGGCGCTGCTGCGTCGTGGCGGGGACGGAGGCGGCCGAACACGTGCTGCCTGTCAGCACTCACTGCTGCTGGCCCAACATGGCTCCTCACGGCCCAAAACGTGTGAAGAAATCCCAAGAATGCTCTCCACGCACTGGGACGTGGACGTCAGAGGCCTGAGAAAATAAATAATCACACTATATCTGAAAGTGGGTTTATTTTCTTTCCGTATTCTGGACCCAGCTTCACATTCCCAAGGGTTTCCCACCACTATTTCCTTCTCTTACCTTTGGGTTTCCACTGGAATTTCACACGTATTTTCTTTTCTCACTCTGCCACAAAAATGACAGTATGTAATTTGCTTATCTGGGGGTACAAAAATTGCATTACTGTACAGACTGATTTTGCAACACAGAATGAGTATTGCCTGCTAGGGGTGTAAACACAAGAGTTAGTCCTGCCTTTCATGGCCTGCACTTTCCCTGTACTTGTTTATTCCATGTTTTGTGTCTGCCCCAGGATGGATCAAACTGTTTAACCTTTGACAGCAAAGTCAGAAGAATGATTCACTTGGAAGCTGAAATGTAAATAAATATATGCATTGCTAAATAAATCAACCGCTAATGCCTTAGTGCAAGGCTGATAAATATCTTAATTGGAATCATACTTAAATAAATGGGGCAAATTATCAGACAGGGGGTTTAAAAGTTATAATTTCAGGGCATAACTCAGCACAGCACCAGCCATAATTAGAAAATGGTTTTAATCTTTGATTTTTCTGATTTTTTTATAGAGTGAAATCTTTTCCCCTACAGCTGTTAAGTGAACCCTGGTATTATCACAGATGTTGCAAAAGGAGACAGAATATGGTTGATTTAGTGATAAATGAAAAAATCTTTTCTTGCTTACATTGACTGAAAAATGCTCCAAAGCTCCTAAACCTTCCACAGCACAGAAAAGTGGGAAACTTGTAAGTGATCTCCCTTTTTACCTCTATTCCTGCCATAACTCTGTGTGCCCGCAGAAAAAAGTTCATCTCCCATACAGGTACCTTCCCCTCGGGCACTAAATTACCAAGCACCACCCCCAATTACACTCTCTAAATCCATCAGCAGTTAAGAGAAAATAATCCCTGCAATTTGTGCAGCAATAAGGGTTCTGTACGATGGAGGAATATGCAAAGACCAGCATGTGGATGTGCTGGAGGATGAGCCTCAGCTCAGGACTGCCACCTCCCTGCTCCTCACAAACCAGAGAGCTGCTCCCAAGCAGTCTCTTCATGTAATTTATTTATTTTCCGTTTTCTCCCGTCTCGTCCTTACTGAACGGCTTCAGATGGAGAGCCTGTCTGCAAGGACTCGCATGCCAGCACACGTCATTTTTTTGGCTCCCTGAAGGAAAAGGTAGTGTTTGCCTCCCACGTTGGATCGAGCCCTCTGAACCCGGTGTTTCCACATTCTTGATTGCCCTGCTGTGTGTGAATCACATACCAGCTAAGGAGTCCTTTAGATCACCTTCCGAGCTCAGTATTTTTCCTCCACATGCTGACTGAAAAGCAAATGAAAAACTTTTACTACCACCAATTTCCTCTCTCCATGTACCTGCCTGCACTTATTATTTCTGAAGAATCTTATCAAAGGAGCAACAGATTGCTAGAGTGGTGGTTTGGCCCCCAGATGATACACTGGGCTGATAATTTATTGAGAGTTGTCTGTTAGAAGAAGATTGCTCTGAAGTGCTTTGAGCTGAGCACAGTGGAGGGGATGGAGCAGAGAGCATCCTCCCATGCCAGCCCAGCCCAGGGTGCCCCCAAACCAGGCATGGCTCAGAGGAGCAGGGTCTTCTGGAACCCACCAGCAGGATTTGACCTTCTCAGATCAGATATTCAGCTGTCCTGCTTGTCAGCCTGGGATTCTCCAAAGAGCAGCTCTGCTTTAGTGCGTTCTCCTGGCAATGCAGCTTCTGTGTAAAGCAGTCCCTGCATTTTAGACATTGTCCTCACTCATCTGACGCTGACCCTTCAGACTTCCAGAGGTGAGGACTGAAACTGGAACTGATAAACCAAGGTCCTAGAATTCAACCTGGATCCATCATGGAGTCATGCCAGCGATGCAAAAGCCTGAAGTGAAAAAAAGGAGGGTCTGTAACACCCTAAAAACTGCAAGAGGAAGGCAAAGTTTCAGGCATATACTTGAATTTTATTGTAGTGGTGCAATCCTGGATCCATTCTTAAGAGGAGGCTTAAATAATTCATATTTACAGATAAACCCTTCTCCTCACTGCCCTTGTACATGCAGGATGTGATCAAGGCAGCTTCCAAAATTGCAAAAGGGCTTTTAGGACTAAATCCCAAACCACACTGATGTTCTTCGCAGTGAGGACATTGGGGTTTGGCAGAAGAGTTTTACCGAGTTTCCACGTCCCAAATCTTGACTTTTCAAATACACATGAGCTGATACTGACACCTGATCGTACCAGGAGAGAACTTCATTTTGGACATCTTCTGTTTCACCTGCTGCTACCAGCCCATGAAGAGAAGATGATCCTTCAGTAGAGCAATTCCAGTAGTATAAAAATTGATTTCTTTTTTTCGTCACAGTTAGCTAGAAAGCTTTACATTCCATCTTAGAGTTATCTAGACAGAATAGATTGTGTTGCCTGCGCAATATTATTGCCTCCTATCCAAAGCCAGCCATCCACACGCTCCCTGAAGTTGAAAAAGTTTCCCCACCCTCCTCTCAGGCTCCAAACTTTGATCACAATCCCAACAGATGCAAAATATTTGCAGTAAGAGGTGCCAGTGCCGTCAGCTCGCCACACTAGCTCCCAGTCAAAATGTTTGCACGCACACTTCAGAGCATCATTTATCTTGAGGGATGTCAGCTCTAAAAATGTTAGCGCATGTCACTGTCAAAGCAAATGCCAGAAATTAGCTTTCTTTCATCTCAGAGAAGAATAATTAACTTTGCAACTGTTTCCAAAAGTGCTAATTAATGGGTTTCAACAACTTGACTTGTCAGGATACATCTTGATTGGAACAACAGCTTGCTCTTCCCCTTGAGGATTATGGCTCTTCTTTTGGATTCTTTTCCTCATCCACCAGTTTAGTGAGTTGTGGAAAATGGATGTCATTTATAACACAAAAATAAACATGCGAAAAAAGGAAAGCCCTGGGGACTAGTTAACATTTATTAATTATTGGTGTGCTTTATTAGCAATAATGTAAAAACACAACCTCCCAATGAAACTGAATAATCTTTAAACAAGATGGGATTTTGTTTGCTGTTTATGTTCTTGAAAAAGCAGGGCAAGTCTTCAGCTTCATGTCTCTGCATGGGTATGGCTTGGACTGGGCTGAACAGTGGATCTCCCTCTCTTGCCTTGAAAGTTTCCTTCAGGAGCCAAGTCCTCTGCATGGAGATCCACTCTCTCTCCACTGCTTTGAGTATTTAAGTTCTTCCAGCAGTTTACAGAATGTATTTTCTTCTCCCAGCTTTCTTTGAGGCAATAAGATGCCTGACCCTCAATACTGAACTCCTTCCCTGTTACGCCATGCCACTGTGTGGATGCATTCCCTCCTTCCACCAGGGTGGGATCTGCACTTCAGCTGCCCATGTTGAGATGAGAAGTAAAATGCCTCTGTTTGACAATGGGATTCAACTACCCCCATCCCACAGAAAGTATGTGGAAGCTGTGTCACGCAGCCAAAACACCTAGGACCCCTTGAAAACCCAAAAGCTTGGATGCATCTAGCGATTTAAAACACTCTGGCCTGAAGAACCAGTGAAGGTCGTGGTCAGACTTGATATAAACAGCCTGGTGAAATCTCAGACCCTCATATGCGTTCCTGGAAATATAAAGTGAATCAGGAAATCAAGTGGAAAATCCAGGAGGTTGTTATTAAAAATCCACAGCTCAATTATCGTTATAATAAACCTTACACCAGAGGTCATTTACATTCATGGTAATTAGGGAGGGAGGTTATGGTTTGAGAATAAGGGCAAATCAACTAAAGAAGAGCTTTTGTGCAGGAAACCTGTCCCTAATGCTGCTGCCTAAATTGGCCATGCCAGGCTGGAATCGTGCTCACCTGGGGTGGGGAGAGCTCCTGCAGACACCCCCACATCCCAGAACAGCTGCTCCCAGTTAACCCAGGATGGCAGGAGGTCTGCAGCCCCTTCCAGGTGAACAAAGGATAGGGGTGGCATAAAAAGGAGTTAGTGGAGCAGCTGGAGGAAGGACAGATCTTCAGGGGAGCTATGGTGTTTGGGGTACACTGCACTCTGAAAGGCTGAAGGGGTGTGAGGGCTGTGTGTCCCCTCTGGTTTCTCTGGCATGAAGGGGCTTCTCTTGTTGTCTGGAAGGAGGAAAAAGGAAAAGGGGGGGATGTCTGATCACAGCTGTGGCCATGCTTGCTGTTTGCTTTCCCAGAGGCTTGTGCCTGGCTTTTGGAGTCAGGGAAGGAAGTCTCCAGGCTTGTGCACCCTCTGAGAGGTCTGGCTCAAGCAGTGATCCCTGCCTTGTGTTCATGCAGGACCTGATGGTGGCAGCTCTTCTAAAATTTCATTCTGAGAATTGGAGGGGGAATGTGACCTCAATTCAGTAAAGAATAGTGGCCCTCCTTCGTGGGCTGGTGGCCTCCCTAACTGGGTTTTTGCTGAGCTGTGCCTTATGTTCAGACTCTGGCAGTACAGGGTTAATAAATTACTACCTCTGGTTACAAGCTCCTTAGGACATAAGGATTAAGTGGTTATCTGTGCTTAAAAGCACACCTAGGAGTGGGTGAGGTGGCTACAAACCATGTGTTAGTGCTTTAAGTTCCTGATAACTGATAGATTGGTAAGTTTTAAGCCACTTCACATTTTTGAGCTGTTTATAATTGCTCTGTTGCTGTGTCTGTAGCCTGAGCAGAGTCTTGCAGTGTCTTCTCAGGGTAGTGAACCCCAGGAAAATTTTGGTCTGGTATTTTTATTGTGGGGGGCTGAAAAGGGGAGACGTGAACTTTGACAGAAGAGGACAAAAATTGTCACCCAATGGGACTAACACCAGAAGGAAATCCATTATAATGGTTAAACTAAGTTTTCCTGTCACTGGCCACAGAGCAGCCTGCGAGAGTTAAACATGAAGCAACTTCACTTTCAGGGTGTCAACATTATTTACTGGATGGTTCTACTTAATTTGTTACTATATTTATGCTTACAGTTGAGGCTAAAATCCTGTGTTGCTCCATGTTTCTGTGGCATCTATTTTTATCTATGAAGGAAAGGAAGAACTTTGGTATTTTCTGGAAGGTGTGGGGTCATCATAGCTCTGGGACAATAAATATTCTGAAAAAATAAATCTCTCACCTACTTATTGTCACTCTTTGAATTTCGCCCATAGAGCCCAGGCAATTCACTTGATTAAATTTAGAGCAAGAAAAAAAAATGTTTATGGCATAAATTCCTATTGGTTTTCTATTTCAAATGGCCTTTTATCCTAAGAAGTTGATGGGAGCATATTTTGCTGGTTCCCCATTCACCTGGTGCTGAATATTGCAAGAATTTCTACAGAAGTTGGTCAAAACTCTAGTGGGAAGAATATCTGCCCAATAAAAATGAGGAAGAAAAGGTCCTTTATACAGACCTCAGTGCTGTGTTTAGATGCACGCCAGGGCAAGTCAGGTGTCGGAATAAGGACTGGAAATGGCAGAGTTGGGCTTGAGTCTGCAGTGAGGTCAAAGAGATCCTTGAAGGAAAGCCTGTGGTGGTTTTCTACTCGTTTGTAAATGTGAGGGAAGTTTTGTCAGGCTCTTTGAGGTCTGATGAGAAGAGTAGCATGGAATATTTCGAACTTGAGTTGTGTATGGATCTTTTAGTAGCACACAGAATCACCAGCCCTGGCAAACTACGCTGCCAGATGCTTTTTGTCTTCAAAAAACCCAGTGGAAGGGAGAAACCCTCAAGGTTTAAAAGGAGGAGGGTGGATAGGAAGGGGGTGATGTTGCATTGTATCATTGCAGGGTGTGTGCAGCAGGGGAGCTGGTACCTGTTCACACACATGTGGATTGGGGCCCTTGGTGTAAGGCACGTGCTCCTGGCTGCCAGGGTCCTCTGGACAGGGCGGGTGAGCACCAGGGAGACAGGTGAGCAGCTGGGGAAGGAAGGGGCTGGTGCACAGGGAGGACTGGGACAGCAGCTCAAAGCCAGCGGGGGATGTGAGGGAAGTGCCACATTCCCTGTGGGTAGTGCCAACCCCTGCCCTGGGCATGTCCATGTTGGTATGACAGGAAAACCCCTCTGCTGCACGTGGGACAGGCTGCAAGTCCTTCAGATCCTCTCTATTCCCCTTTCAGGTCCCCCCACCAATGCTACGGCAGCATTTAGGGAAAGATATACACTGCATGCATGCAGGCTTGGCATCTTCTCCCAGCACCAGCTGGTGAGGCTGCCCTGGGCTCTCCTCTGCGTGTCCCCAGCCCTGTTGTCCCTGTAGTGTCCTCCCCAGCTCCAGGGGCAGGGGACACCCGCCCTGCCAGGTGCAGAGTGCCTCCTGTGCAGCTGCCAACAGCCAGGGTGGCAGCGTGGGCTGTGCCCAGGGGCTGCTGTGCAGATGATGGCTTTGTCTCTGTTTACTGGAGTGCATCTCATACCCAGAGTCCTCCCCAGTGCATCTCCCCCTTCCCACCTCCCCACTGACACCCCCTCCGGATTGGGCTCCTCTACTAAAAATTGGTTGGGAATGAAGGAGGGGGGAGAAACTTTATTAGTGTTATACATTATTTTCCTTCTGTCCCTTCTCCCCCCTTCCCTTCCTGCATGATGAATTGCCTGGTACTGAGCTGGTAGCTCCAGCCCAGGCACTTAGCAATCTCCTCCTGGTCCCTTGCACAGACAGATGGGACGGCCCATGTCTTGACCGTGATTGATTAGCTGGAGAAAGCCTGTTGAGTGGAGTTCCATGAAGATTGATGCTTTATCCTTCTAACAGCATTTCCAAAAAGTTTCTATTACATTTTGATTATGTTTATAGAATCTCACTGGTCTCCAGGAAGATTCAATCTTCTTTTCCCCCCTCTCCCCTCTGTGCAATGTGTGTAACTTCCCTCCTGTGCATATGCTGTTCATCCATCTCTTACCTTTATTCTTTTAGGGGTGCCCCCAGGGGCCTCTCAGGACAGGTCCCTTCCCATGTCCCTCCTGTCCCTCTGCACAGGTACCTCCTTTCTAGTTTGTGCCCTCTGACTTGTTGAGGTCACAGCAAAGCAGGAGCTCCCCAGCACGAGGTCTCACAAAGCTGCAGAGCGGGAGAGAGGAGTGCTATCTATGATATCTTGGTGGAGAACTGAAAAAATGAAGGGCCCCTGTTTCCCAGTGCAAGAGGCTGTGACTCTTGCCTGCCCACAAATACCTGCTTTGCTCTTGATTTCCTGCAGCTGGAGGGCTCTGCCTGTCCCAACTCAGTTCATATCAACTCAGATGGAAGTCTCTAAACGCTTCAGGATTCTTTGAACCTGGGGATGAGTGTGTTTGGCCACGAGGGGGTCAGAAAGATGGGCTGTTTCAGCACTGCACACTGCCCTGTTGCAGCTGGATGTGGGGAGAAGGCAGAGCATGTGCCAGTGCTGGCTGAACTTCAGCATCACTGTAAGAAGAGAGTTTTGTTTTACAAGAGAGGCTCAAGTCCTGTGCAGTGTGGTCTGGGGTTGCCCATCTAGGAAGGCTGATATATTTTTTCAGTAGCTCCACAGCATGTGTGTGTGATTTTTAAGTAATAAATGCAGTGTAGTGCTGATAAATACTGCATGGAAGCAAGGAGAACATTGGTCCCTGACATCACACAAGTCAACTTTAAAATGCTGGGCTCCTCAAAAGTCTGAGCAAGGAACGTTTTCAGTTGGTTCCTAATTGTAGCAAATAATTATATTACCAAACCTTATTAGGAAACTCTCTCTTCTGGTCTGTCCTTCTCATTTAATTAAACGTAGAGCTTTTTTTGTGGAACAAGTCGCAGGTAGCCACCTTGCCTTCGCTCTGGTGTCCTCTCTAGGAAGGGGAGATGCTCCCCTTGGGCCACCTCAGCAATGAGCAGGAGTGGCACATCCTGAGCAGCGGGAGCAGTCCCCCCCAGCAGCCCCAGGGCTGTGTACATTCACCTGCAAGGGCTGAGCACACCTGAGGCCTGGGCACGGAAACTGCTTGTGGCTGCCTGCCTGCTGCCCTCCGTGGGGAGGAGGATGTAATCAGCTGTTCTCCCTCAGTCTCCAGGGACCGGGGGTCTGTGTCCCAAAGCCCGGGATTTAGCGGGGAGGTAAACAGGAGCAGGTCCCAGGAGGTACCGGTGTGATGCTGTCACCACTGTCACCTCACAGGGACCTCCCTCCCCAGCTGGCAGGGCACAGTCCCCTGGGCAGGTGCACAGGCACTGGCTGTGCCCTGGGGGGAGTGGTAAATACAGACAGGGAACACCAAGCCAGCATGTGCAGGCTGAGCCCTGTCATTTGGGGCAACCTGGGAGAGGGCAGATGCTCTCTAAAACTCTGGCAGGGAGGGAGGGATGCAGGGGATGGGGCTGACTAAGGCTGTGTGGCTGCTGTGACAGCAGGAGTCACTAGCACAGGTGTTTATTCATGTCCTGGTGAGCTTCTCAGGGCTGGGCAGGAACTGTGACCTGGTTTACACTTGAGAAATTGCAACCAAAGGAATGATAAACAGTAACTGAGGAGGCAGGCGAGAGGCAAAGACAGGATCAGTGCTGTCACAGAAGAGCCTTCCTCTTCCAAACACCTTTCCAGGGCCTCACGAGCAATGTGGCACCTTGGTGGGTCAGCAAGGCACTTCAGAGGTTCTCTCCTCCTTCCAGTACTGTCCCTTTGCCGGGACACTGGTGCAGCGTTCCTGTTTCCAGGCATCAAGGCAATGCAGTGACTGACCTGCAGCTTGGGGGTTTTGTTCCTTAGTGGGGCCGGCTTGTCCCAGCGGAGCTTCATACCCTTGAAGTGATCCCCTTTCCCACAAGCTGGAGCCTGGCGAAGCTGGCTCAGGTGCTCCCCTGCTACTCAGCAGGATGGACACGGCCTGCATGGGTCTGCAGAGGGGATGTTGTGCCCCTGTCACGAGCAGGGAGGCCACAGAGCATGCAAGATCTCAGCTGGGTTTCCAGTCCCTGCACCACTGGGGGTGTGCAAACAGCCTGGTGCTGGAAGCTGCCGGGGTGCCATTGTTAGTGCAAGCAATGCAAGGGCTGCTGCTGTAATTTCTTGTGCCCCTTCCCCTTGTGTGAAGCCCATCTGGGCAGGCAGCCCATGATCTGTGTAGGAGAAACGTGTGTGAATGTTTGCCCTCCCTGTGCAGGAGAATGTGGTGCCCTCGGGTGCAGCCCTCAAACCCCTGAGGGCTCTCCCTCCCCGTCAGCTCGCCTGCCTGCCCCTGCCAAACCATGCTATTCTTTAAAATATAGCCCCCATTTTTTATTCCTGCATTTATTACAAATGCAAATTACAGATGAAAGCATCAACTACACAAACCATTACTCAGAGGAGCATCTTTCCAACTGCTGGACTTGGACTGAACAGCTTGTGGTTAATTTGCTATATAATCACTGCCTGCAACAGGAAAGCAAGTGCTTCAACTGTGCTAATATTATGAAAGGGGAAGTTAACCATAGAGATAAATTCTGAGGAGCTGCAGCTGGGATGAAAGAGGGAAATAAATGTAGCTGGAGTCCAAGCTTCAGGCTTGCAAAAGTGGCCGCTTGGATATTTAAAGGGATAAAAGATAAGAGTTCAGGTTAAACATGTGTTTTTTGAAGTTGTTTTTACCCTGAATATATTTTCCCAGAGGCAGAGGATCCCTGCAGCTCCCACTGACCTGTGATTGGAGCAGTGCCCTGGCCTGTGCACAGGCGTGCCAGTGGAGTGCAGTGCCTGCCCTGCCCCGCTGCTGCGAGGCTCCCCAGGGCAGCTGCTGCTGGGAGGCAGCGCTGGGATGCAGAGGAGATGAGCACATGGCAACTTAGCTGGCAAAGATTTTTACTGGGGACGGGGGTGGTTCTTCCCCATCACTCAGGTCTGGTTTTGGCCTCTTGCAGAGAAGCCAGGGGCTCTCTGTGGGCTGGTTGAAACGTGTCCCCACTGCGTGGTGCTGTGGAGAGGGGTTGGTGGCATCTCCAGAAACAGCCTGTAGTGGATAACAGATCCACTTATCCCCGGCAGAAGGGATGCTGAACTCACTGCAGCAGAGCCCTGGCTGAAGAAGAAGTTCTGCCCTAGGACAGGAAATGTTCCTGTGTTGTGTCAGTGCTCTGTGAGTGCACTGGCTTCACCAGAACTGGCTTAATACCCCATGCACGAGACTGAAATAATATTTAAACTTTCCCAGGTACGCAGACCTCCTCACCATCTCATTGCAGTGCCTCCAGTGTAATCACAGTACAACACTCACGCTGTTTTGCAAAGTGCTCTAGGGATTAAAAAATGTTCCCAGAGATTATCTCCAGGGACAAATCTGAAGTCTTGTCTAACTCTTTTCTCTGGAGGCTTGGAGAGGCAAGAGCTCTAGATTATCAGGGATAAGAGTGGGAGAGTGAATCAGGTTAGGATGGGTGAGCTGGTTCTTATGAAGCAAGAGATCCAGCAACTCTGCAAATTTACATCCACTGCAGACACCTTTTCTGACTGAAATGTTTGATTGCTTTTCACTGTTTCCCAGGTCTGGAATAAAATCCTGGGGTTGGGGAGTGGACATGATGTGTCGGGGGGTGATTTGTACCTGGGAGAAGCTGAGGTTACTGCTGGGGGAGCTGCAGGGCTCCCTGCAGCAGACCCCATGGCACAGGGATGCTGGAGGGGTGCTCAAGCCCCCATTCAGCCCCACCACTATGGGTAAATTGTGCTGGCAGTGCAAGACACTCGGCAGTGGCAAGAGCCTGCCCTTGCCAGAAATTTGGCTAAGCAACACCAGTAGAAATTGCCACTTAGCTTCCCTGTGCTGGGAATTGATTTTCGTGGGATTTTCCGACAATGAGGGCATGTTCCAAGTGCTCAGTGTAGGTGGTGTTAGCCCCAAAAACTGAAGTTTTGAATGACCATAACAGGGCTTTTTTTCCAGAGCTGAGTTTGATTCCTGGACCTTCTGAATCTTAGGGCAGAACCCTCTGGTCTTTTGTTTTTAAATTGACAACATTTTATCCAATCTTGAGAGATAAGCGTTTCTCTTAAGCTGATGGCTAAAAGCATTTTCCTCACCTCTGGCTATTTACTACAGGGCAGGGGTAACTCCCAGCTCTAACAACTGCAGCTCCAGGAGTTAATCATTGAACAGGCAGGATGGAGATGCTCGGAGTGCACATGTAAAGAACAGCAGGGCCAGAGGCCCTGTGTGGGCAGGGGAGTGGGAAGGAGGCGATATTTGGGGAGAGGGGGAAGAGAGAGCGCGGGTGTCTGGACAATGGCAGGACTGTTGCGTCAGTGCTGGCCTTGCAGTTTGACTCCCCAGTCAAAACAGATGAGCCATGAAGCTTTGTGCTCAGTCAGGAGAGGATGCTAGGAGGGGATATCACAGCAGGGATCACAAGGCTCAGTCTAGCAGAGACCGTTCTGAGACGTGTGTCATGGTACGTGGTGTGCAGCAGCGTTACCTGCTGGGGTTAGGTTATGCCAGCTCAGCTTGACACAGCAAAAATTTTAGGGGAAAGGCACTCCCAGGAATGAAGCCCACTTCCTCCTGCAAGCATCACCTGGTGCAGAGAACAAGGATGGGGTGCATTTCTCGAAGGGAGCATTCCTGGAATTATTTATTAGCCTGGTACTCAAAGAGTGACAGCTGGCAAGAGCAGGGCTTGGACCCGTCTCTGTCTGCTCAGATCCCCATGGCCTGTTCCCTTCCCTTGCTGTGGCTGGAAAACCTCCTGCTCTGGTGCTGCTCACTGTGGGCATCCTTGTGCAGGGGGAAGCTGGTGTGCACAGGGAGGTGCAACACTGCCTGGTGTGGGTGTGACCGTGGCAAGCAGGAGCAAGAAGCCCAGAGTTTGTCCAGGCAGCTCACCCTGAGACTTGACATCCAGAAGACAGGAATGGGGGAGAGATGCTCTGGGGAGGCGCTGGAGGAGGCTGCTGGCTGGTGGAGCAGCCACGTGTTGTTAACTTCTGCAAAGAGCTGCCCAAAGCTGCAACTGAGGAAATTCCCGGTGCAGCCATCAGCAAACCACAGCCTTGCACAGGCTGATCCCTGAGCACCCTGCTGCGAGGGAGAGGGAAGGAGCTTCAAAGCCAAGCAGCTGAGAGGCTGCTGGCAATGCCAGAGCCTCCAGAGCTGTTGGTGTGACTTGGGCACCACGAGGGTGGTGTTCTGGTCAGGGTGGTGTTTTCAGTGCTGGGTTTTGGGGCAAAGATCTCCAAATTGCTCCAGAGAAACTTCAGTGCAGAGCAAAGATGCTCCAGGCTACCCTTGCAGTACCGCAGCAGGAGGATATCTGCCTTCTCCAGCATGGGAAGCAAATGCAGAGGCACTTGCAACACAGATCTTTTCCTTGGAGGGTGAGCTAGAAGTGCCTTTATGCTTAAAGCTTGTTTTCCTTCGGCCCTTGTGGAGCTAAAACTCTTAGGTGAGACAGAAAAAGACTGCAAACACCTCAAAGATGGGAAGAGCCAGGAAGATGTGAAGAGAGGGATCGTTTATTTAAAACTAGTCACTTCTGCAGTCCTGTAATGGGCAGCTGCACAATCTGGCTGCACTGAATATTAAGTTTTTGTTGGCTCTCACAAGTATTTGTTTTGCCCTAGCTTTTCAGAGGTGCTAATTTGCTTTGTCACCAGGCCCTTTGATGAAAGCAGCTTGTTACCTGCCAAAACTGTCGTCCAGGAGGAGAAATGAGTTGTGGTTAGGGCATGGGCTCTTCTGTGTGCAGCTGTAAGTGCTTGGGTGCTAGCATTAGAAAATTCAATAGTGTTCTGGTGAATAAAAGGGAAAATACAATAAGCCATTAAATAACTTGCTAATGTTTCAAAAGAGAAGGAAAGCCCATTGTTGACAAGGTTCCTCCATCATCTTTACACATAAGGTGAATTCACAATCAAACTCCAAAAAAGGGAAGGATTAATCAATGTAAGGGACAATTTTTAAAACCAGTTCAAATTTCCTGGAATTTTTGTAAAGATTGCTTTTAGTGGTGTAGACAAAAGGCAGGGGTTGTTCAGACTACGAACTGCTGAAGCAAAAATTGCAGCCATAAATTGAGAAGCTGCTTTTGGTACCTTCGCCCAAAGACTAAATGCTTCAGAGCAAAATCAAAATAAGTGATTTAAAGAATAATCAATAACATTAAAATGAACTGGCAAAGAAAAGACCCTGCATCTATAATGTATTTTCTAGACATTTTTAAGTAATATATCACAAGCAAACTCCTGAGTGATGAATTTGGCAGCTGTTTGCAAAAGGTGGCAAACCCAGATGCTATCCAGCCTCTGCTCTCCTCCTGGGGAGGTGATTGGCACCCCTGTGGAATGAGTCTCCCTCTTGTGGGAAATGGTTGTCAGGTAGACCCTAAAGGTGTTTTAATGCCAAAGGCCCACCTTTCAAATATGACTGAGCTTTGGGGTCATGCTGGTCTGCAGGAAGACACTCTAATCAGGCAGACAAGATTTTCCTTATCTCATCTTGGAGGGCTCTGCCTGTGGAGTGTTTGGTGCCTCCTCACCAGCCCTGCTCTGGAGGGGCTCAGCTGGATATTGAGGAGCAATAAGCCCCTGCCTGGGAAATCAAGGGGGCTGGAACAGTGCTCCTGGGCATGGATGGCTGCTGTGGTGGGGCTCAGAGCCTGGCCTGGTGCTGGAGGAGCAGGGTGGGGGGTTTGTGGCTTCAGCAGCTCAGCCCCATGCTTGTCCCAGTGCTCTGCTCTGTGCTGAGAGCTGGGGCTGTTGGCACTACCAAAGTGTGGGCTGAGACCTTCATTTCCCTGAGCACACAGACTCTGCTGCATCCTCTGCCCCCTGTTTGAGTGGAATAGGAATTTTTAAAAACTACCATTTCAAGCTGTCTCCCTAAAAGTCGGAGCAGTGGTATCCAGACAGGCAGAGCTCCTGTTAGTCACTCTGCCAGGGGACAGCCTGGCAGCGAGGGGAGAAGGAAAGGCATTTGTCTGGTTACTCACTTTTATCTAGTTACACTTTACCTCTCAAAGAAAAGCCTTTGAACATAAAAATTCAGCAGTGACTCACAATTTTGTGCCTTCGTTTTAAAACGAAGGCAATTTTTTTCTAGCCTAGGGATGTAACTGATCTTTTACCTTTGGTTGGGCTGTTTGTTAGAGGGAAGATAAAACACACCATCCATCGATCTGTCCTCACCCTGAATTGCAGAGTTAGTGAGGAGGGCAGGATTAACTGTTGGAGAGCAGCGTTTCCAATCCCAGCAAGTGGAGTGTTTGTTCCAGGCACCCCACTGCTCTTGCAAAGCAATCCCCGTGCTAGACCCAGCAGCTCTGGCACCCTCTTAATCTGCATTGGTGACCTGAAGGTTCCAGCCATGTCCCCAACCCCTGTGTGTTGGGGGGACGGCCTGTGGGGTGCTGCCTCCCTACAAGGACTGAGCTGGGGCTGGTGGAGCTCATCCCAGCTCAGCCCCGAAACCACAGGGGCCACTTAGGAAGCTTCCAAATGCAATTAGACAAATGCACAGGAGAAATAGCCAGCCATGTCCATTAAACAAAAAGATCCTTTCTGGCTCAGGAAGGAGTCCCTGAACTGCAGAGCTGGAGTCTGGAAGGATTGCTAACTGTATATTCTATAAGCAACTTCTGCTTGCCACAGCTGTGGAAGGAGCACAGGTGAGATGTAATGGGTTTGAATTGTGTTTGTGTCCTCTTACAGCAGACTTTGAAGCACTGGTGTTTGTAGCCAATAATCAAAAGTTACAAGGCTCTGTGAATTGTCATAAGTCAGCTTTACTCTGATAGACTCAAAGACACATTTCTATTCTGATTTTGAGTGAACTGCATTAACAGAGTGTAGCTTGGGTTTGGTAGATGCTTGTGTGGTTGAAATCTGGTTGACAAGTTTGCTCAAAGTTAACTTGCAAGGGCACTCTGCAGTTCAGCCTCCCTTTCCAGAACACCTGGAGAGGAGTCAGCAAAATGGAGATGCTGGCAGAGGTGGGATCAAAGCCAGGCTGTTTTAAAGGAAAGAAAAACTGCAAATATGGTGGGGAAGCTACACACCAGCTTCCTTCCTTTTAACAGAGGAAAGCACATGACTGTCCTGATGGGCTGTCAGGGTCCAGCCACCGCTGTTCTATTGAGAAATTACTGTATCTGCCCTTAAGACCAGACATATTTGAAATAACCACCAAATGATACATGATAGCATCAGTGTCTTATGTGAATAATGATCACTATTTCAACTGTTCCTGCCTTGATATACAGGCAGCAGGAAAAGCCCAAGACCCATATCAGTTTCTACACTTGAGGGTACCCTGGATACCACAGTACCACCATCTCTTTTATGCTTAGAAACTGTGCAGTTTTGTCACTGGACCCCTAAATCTTAAGACTTTGGTTTGCTGTTCATTTCAGAAGCTTTTTGCTGGTTTCTTTCTGTTTTCAATTCCTTGGTCTTTAGCAGTAGAATCTGACTCCAGCTGGACTCCACAGGAATGACAAATTCAGGTGATGGGTAAAGCATGACTCACTTGCTTCACACGTGTTTCTGCAGAAGGACAACATCACCAAGAGCTTCACACAGAACTGTCACTGCAACAGCTAAGGATGCTTGCTGAAGTGGCTTGGTTGGAGCTATTTCTCATACAAGAGTAAAGGATGCTCTTCAGCTGGATGTGACCCTGAATAAAATAAAAAAGGTGTCTTAACACTCCTGGCAGAGACCATGGGCTGTGTTGGCACTTCCCCTTAGGTGCTACATGGGTTACTCTGAGCAACTCCCTGCATGCAGACAGGAAAGATGGGAAAAGAGCATGGTTCAGGTCAGATCCTCTTCTCTGGGAACATAATCACAGCTGTGGTGTGCAAAATCAAAGCACTGCAGGCACCTCTGCATGCAGTCTCCTAGGTTTAGCTGGGGCTGCAGAGGGGGCAGAGCTGGCTGGTGAGTGCATCACTCTGAGCAGGCTGTGTGCCCAGACACCACGCACCAATCTGACAGATCCTGCATGGAGAACAGACCTGTTCTCTCTCCTCAGGGTACTATGGAACAGAAGCTGAAGTGCTCCTCAGTGTGGTCGCTCCAGCCTGTGCATTGCACAGTCTCATGATTTATACCAGAGGCCTGGTGTTCAGCTCTGCAATAAGTTTGTGGCTAGAGGCACACTGGACACTCTGGGAACTGGTTAGGTTCCACCAATGTCAAGTTTTATATCACACCAGAACCTCACCTGGCTTATAGGAAAGGAATGACAATTGGTGGCTGTAGGTTCAGGACTTGCTAATGAAACAAGTGCTCTGTCCTGTGCTGGGACCATCCTGAAAGCTGCTTCTTATGTGGTCACCTTGGTTTTCTAATATTTCATGGAGAAACATGGTTAAGTGGTAGCAGCAGCTGGTGAGGGAGCAGATGGTGCCACCTGCATCATCAGATGTTTTATCACATTCTCTGTTTTATCCCACAAAGAGTGGCTGGAAAGTAGAGAAGAGCGTGGGAGCTGGTGTAGGTTGTGAAGGTGTGAAAAATCACAGGTAGCTGCACTGCTTCCCTGCCAGGCTGCTGTTTCCCTCAGAGCTGGGTTAAGAAAGTGCTTGTGCTTACGAGAAGGTCTGTGCTCGAGTCTGCAAGGCTGCGTTTGGGAAGCACAAGGCTTTGGAGCAGGCTGGCTGTCCCTGCTGCCAGCCAGGGATCAGGATCCAAAGTAAAGCTCCAGGCAGGTTTGGGTCACAGGCAAACTCAGATTCACCTCTGCCATGACCAGCCTGGATGCCACTTCCTCATCAGATCCCGAAGAAGACTGAGCCCTGCGATTAAATTTGCTAAGGAGTCCAACCTATGAGCAGCACAAGGGCTGGATGTTGCATCTGAAGGAGGCAGAGGATTTATTCTCTTGGTATGTGTACTGCACAAACCCAAAGAGCAAACCAGTCCAACAGAGCAGCTTTTAATGTCCTTTCTGTAAAAGACCTGCACCAGAGCCCAGCAGAAGCAGCAGTTGTGAGTAGAATAAATACTAAAGTATGATAACCCCTACCTGATGTACTCAAGGGAGCACAGCTGGTGGAGGGGGGGGGCAGTAGTTTGCAGGGAACATTGGAAGAGGAGCCAATAATGATGTTTCATCCAGCAAAAATGACTGGGCAGTAAAGGCACTGGCAGGGTGGCCTGCTGGAGATGGACTGCCCATGGCCATTTGCTCCCCTCAGCTTTGCTTCAGCTCCTGTTCTTAATTTTGCTCCTCTTCCTTGGCAGTTCTGTCTGTCCATTTCCCCGTTGTCCCAGCAATCTCTGAGGGGGGATAACATTCAGATGTAAACAGGGCTGATGCTGTGGCAGACCGGTAGCTACACGACACTTGTTTATGTATCAGTCAGCAAAGCCATTCACCGCCCTGGGTTAATATTTCAACGGGGCGGATGGATGGGAGGGTGGGATGGCAGGAGAGTGGGTGAGGAGGCTGGAAGTCGCCAAGCCCAGGAGGAAGAGGAACATGTGTGACTACAAAAGGGGGAGGAAGCCCATTGTGTGGGAAACAAGATGGAAGATGCCGCCCAACGACGCCGGGTAACTGGTGATTAATTAGAGGCACGCTTTGAATTCTGAGCCTGGTTTAGCATTAACAGCATTTCCATGTCATGCAGTGAGTTGTCTTGCTTGGTGGTTTCATTGTCTGGGCCCATGTGGGGCAGGGAGTGGTTTTCTCCTAAAAAACTTCGGGAATTGAGAGAATACATGCAAATACTGACTTCTGTTTGAGGCAAAAAAATAAAGAAAGGAAAAATCCCAAAAAGCAGAACAAGTTCCTGAATTTCACAGATGAAAAGGGGACAAATAGAAAATAAGCTAGACTTTGTTTGAGGCACGAGGAGACCCATGGTTTTGAATGCTGTAGTAGTTGTATTGCATTAGTCTGGACTTTGAGCCCAGCCCAGCCCCTGGCAGTGTCTGTGAGGTGTGGGTTGTATTCCAGACATGTCTGCAGGTCTGTGGCTCTGTATTAGTGTTTATAGGAAGTCAATGAGATGGAACTCAATAGAGAAAAGGAAGACTTAAGAGTCACTGGAAGACAAATGTGAAGGCCTGGCACTCAATAACTTTACTGAATCATATCGTTTGTTGCTGTATGTTTCTGGGCAGCAGCAATACAAGGAAGGAGAGCGGGGCTGTGTGTTTCAATAGGCTGTTCACCTTCCCCTTTGGAGAGAGGTTTATTTCTCCTGATAAAGAGACATCCATCCTCTGCTTGATACGAAGTCAAGCAGCACCATGAATAAGGAGGAAGGTGCCAGTGGAGATGAAGACTGGGCTGCTGGAGGCAGAGGAGGGAAAAGGGAACATCACAAATAAACTGTGTGAGCTGTGAGAGCACAAGTGTCTGCGTGCAGCTCCAGCTGGGATGCTGGAGCAGAGGCTAAAGGATTGGTCCATGCTGACTCCACTTGCAGCGGTGGTCTAAGGGGAAAATGTGTTTTGTCTGAATGGTCTGAGCATCCCCATGAGTGTGTCCTTGGCAGGTACAGGCCAGGCAGGGCTCAGGCACATTCTGCAGGGAAGGCAGAGTGCAGGCTGAGCTTCCAACTGAAGCTGTGAAATCTTTCCCACCCCTTCTGTCTCATGAAAAGGGTGATAAGATGGACATGCCTGTGGTGACCAGTAGGGGATTCAGTAGCCAAAGACCTTGTCACACCAGAGGTGGATGGGGCCTGTTCAGGTGCAAAGTTGTGCAAAGTTCAGGTAATTTCATTTTTTTAAGTAGGAAAGCACTTTTCAGGTGGTTTCAGTTGCCAAAATAAGTGCAAATGTAAAAAAAGTGCAAAGCAAAAAGCTTAGGGATAGCTATCCAGCATGGGAGGGATTCCTGGAAGTGGCAGGAGTTCTTGAGCACAGGTGCCTTTCTGAATTTTCAAAGAATTTCACTGAAACTTGTCACCAACTAGATGTATGAAAATATGGAAAACAGCAATATTGGAAAGCTGCTTTGTTAATTGATAAATATAATTAGGGGTACCCCATTAGTATGAATTTATATGGCTAATTAACTGAAGCAATTTATACTAATGCATAGTTTTGTTATAACCCTGGTGGTTCTGCTTCCTGGACAGTACCTTTTTGGATACTACCCCTGTGTGGATTAAGCAAACACATTTGAACAGCTAAGTACCAAGTCTCCTGGAACTGCAGGACAGGTCAGCAAAGATGATTTGGGGACATCTGGGTGTCACAGCTGTGTGGGCAGGACAATGTGGCTCCCACCTGGGGATCTGGGCTGCTGAGGGGGGAGGATGGATGGCTGCTCTTCTCCAAATCCAGCAGCCTGATCCAGGAGGATGTGTGAGTGCTCTGACCTCCTGGAGATGCTTTGAAGAACAAGAGCTCTGCTCTTGGGGAAGCCCAGACTGCAGCGAGTGCTCACCCAACAGCCTCCTCCCACGCAGGCTGTGGCAGTGGCACTTTGCCACTGAGTTCCCAGACCAAGCAAATCCCGGCTGGGTTCGGAGCGAACGCGAGCTGCGTTGCTCCTGGCTGCAGCCCGGCTCTCTCCCAGCTCCAGGGCCCTCCTCTGCCTGGCTCACAGGCACTTGTGGGGTGCAGTCACAAGGGGATCAGTCCCTCAGTGGGTGGGGTTTTGCTGAATCCTGCATTTCATACAGAACCTGGCCATGGCCACAGTGCAGGTTTGACTTTGGTCACCTTCACACCGAAGTGGCCAAAGCCCCAGGGCAGGAGACTCATCCCACGTCCCCACAGAGGCTGCAGCACCAGCCCAAAGCCCCTGCTGCAAACCCTAGACCCGCATCCCAGTGGTCCAAAGGGACCCTCTCTCTGCACACCCCCGCTGGTAGGTGCTGAGCTGGCACTAATTACAATTTTGCTAATTGCTCCAAGCTCCATTGCCTTGCTGCTTTCCACAGGCAACGTTTGGCCACGGCTTTTGCTGAAGTGGGGGCTCTGCTTGGAAGCTTGGTAAAATCTGCAGGGAGACACCTGCCAATCTTCACACACAACATCCTTATTTTAATTTATTGGCAGCATTGACATTGGCTTCTATGCAGCATCAGTTGAACTTCATTAAAATAATAAGAGAGTTAAGTTAGTAAAAACAAACCTGGCCAGTTGGCAACCTCAGACTTTTGTCAGGACTGATCTATGCTGGAAGATATAGATTTAGTCCATCTACAGTAATAAAATCCCACGATCCCATGGTTAAAATGTCTTTTTCCCTGATAGCTGATGCAATTCATTAATTATATGACATTTCCACAATGATTTCTCCAGAAGACAGCCCTGGATGCCAAGGTTTACATTACATTTTCAATTACAAAGATACCCATATGGTGACTCTGCAGTATGTACAACTGCTTAACATGCATCCAAAGCCCTGCTGCAATGCTAGAAGGGCTTGTGATCTGCTGGAAAATCCCTTTTGGGATATGGGGCTCTTGCTGGGTTCCCATTCTGATTGTGGGATGGGAGTGGCATTTAGGTGTTCCCCACAGGAAGATTCCTGGAAATTGAAACACAAATCCTTGTTATTATTTTTAGGTCACCAGACTTTTCTAATAGCCTCTTGAGCTGTGAGGATAATTTTAAATCAGCATTACAGACCATCAGTGGCCTGAAATCCAGCAGTGACATGGGCAAGATTTTAGACTGAGCCAAAAGGGCTCAGCCCAGGCATGGATTTCCCAGGCAGGCTCTAAGGAGCTGGTGAAGGGTCAGAGCCCATCTCCTGCTCCCTGGTGGGATATGTGTGTTGCCACTGTGACATCTTTTGCCCCACACAGCAGGATCAGGCACGCAGACACCCAAAGGAGGGGCAAAGCTGCAGGGTGAGGTGCTGCCATGGACACATGGGAAGGGGGTCCAGCGTTGCATTGGTGATTTTTCACACCAGAGCTGGTCTTGCCTGCACAGGACCAGCTGGTACTGTAGAAGCTGCTTAGCCAACCCCAAATCCAACCAAGTTTGAAAGGGACAAGTTGTGATTCAAGTACTATGTGGTCTGAGGGAATGTAGCGACTTTCTCCAAGGGACAGAACCCTTGGAGAAAACCCCACTCACAGTTCTCAGGTGGTTTGCAGAGGTTTGATGTTCAGCCAGCACCACATGAACCATCCCTGGTTCTCCCCAGCAGCTCTCCTGCCTGCCCCAAACATTGTGATAGCACAGCTGGGCCCAGAACAGAAAGCACGGGTTTTCCTTTGGCAGCACTGGTGTGTGGACTGTCAAACAGCACAATTTCATGTTTATTTTTCCCAGCTCTGGACAGGGGATGTGTCCATGGCTTGTGCTTGGCTTCTCCCTGCTCTGAGGATGCTCCCTGCAGCACGGAGTCAGGAGTCAATGCTGTTTGCACAGCTCACTCCAATTATCTCTGCAGCGCCTGTAACCTCAGAGCAGTAAAGCAGTGGCATATATATAGTTGAACAATTATATGTATTGTGACTAAATTTCCCCCAAAGATCTCATTCAGGATGTTAGAGTGAAAGGATCATAAAATGAATTAATAGCTGATTCACTGTATAATTTCCTAGTTCAATATACTTTAGTGTACCAGCTAAATGAGCCATACACAGCATTCAGCTCAGCCAGTTAACAGCTTTATCATTGAGATCTCAGGCTTAGAAATAAAAGCAATTCTTCTGAAGTAATTGCGTCTAATTAAAAGAAACATTTAAAAAGTGTAACCAAAAGGAATTCATTTCAAATGGAAAATTAATGCTGAAAAATAGCCCTGAGCTCTCTTGTCTTTGCTAATAGCTAAGCATTCTCAGAATAATTAAACTGTTTTGAGATGTTGGTACCTTTCCCTGTTGAAATTATAGCCATGGCCTGGCACAGAGCAAACCCTGAGTATGGCCCTGCCTGGGGATGAGGGTGGGGTTGGGGTGGGCAGGGGGGAGGATTCCCACCCTGGGGCTGCTTCACCCTGCCGTGAAGCAGGGTCCTTGCAGCTTCCTTTGAAGAAGCAGGATTGCCCAGCCAGGGGAGCTGAACTCAGCATGGCACAGGGCTGGGAGGCTCTGCCAGATGCTGGGACTCCCCATAAAAGCAGAGGAATTAGCCGAAAATAGCTCTCTTTAGAAGTGTGTGGATTTTGTTAAGGTATTGGTTCATCTCTGCAGCACCCAGCTGCAGGGTCAGGGTGCTTTCCCAGGCGAAACCTGTTCACTGCTTTTCTGCCATTTTCCTTCCATGAGCAGAAAGTGCAGCGTTTTAACAGCACCCAGAAAGGTCCCACAGGAAATATCCAGACTTAGTGCTCCTGGCTGGTGTCTGGGCTGTGTGTGTGCCAGCCTGGCGGCTCTTGACAGAGAGGATCCCAGCTCCTGCAGGTTCCTCCTCTGCTTCTTCATCGCTTGCTCCTTTCCCTGGGCTCATTTTGGCAGGGAACATTTCAGAGTTGGGTGTGCAGTGAAACCTCCTTTAGGTACATCTGCAGCTGGCCCTTCCCATCCCTCCACCCAAGGATTTGTTGGTGTTGGAACAATAAATGTGCTCCCTGTGAAACTCTGAGGATGAGCACAAATTCCCCACTTTGAGCTGGAGCTGTTTGTAATCCCCTGTGCTGCACTGGGAGTGCTGCTCTGATTAATATCCTGTATCTGGGTGCACCAGGAGACCCAAAAGGTGGCTGTTGGTGTGACAAGGATGTTTGGGGCCTGAAATAGGTGTTATATTGCCTCATTTGCATGGATTGAATGGCCACCAGCATAAGGGACCTGCTGCAGCCGGTGCTGCCAAAACAGCCATCATCCACAGCAGGCAAGAGATTGCCAGCATTGCTGTAGGGCCCAGAGATCCCTTTGGGAAGGGATCTCCAAAGCTGCTGCTTTGTCAGGAAGCAGATTCCCCAGATGTGCATCTTTTTCTGGGATCTTCTTCTTTTTCCTCGAGGAGTGAATGCAAAGGCAGAAAAGAGTTGTGCAAATGTCAGTGTTTGGTTCCAGCATCTCTCAGAGTGTTTGACTCTCATATTGAAGCAGCTTCTCATTGGGAAGCAAACTGACAGAATTGATTCATTTAAAGTGTTAAAAAGGTCAAACCCAAACTTTTCTGACCCCCGTGACTTTTTCTTGCTGGGTAACCAGGACATAAGTGCTTTTGAGACTTCAACTTTGTACTAGTTGAGGGAGGGAATTTGTTCTCTTAAAATCCTTGTGGGATGGGAATGTAGTTTCTCATGCTGCTGCAAGTGGGAAGCTCAGGGAATCTTTGGGGGCTGTTGCTCATTACAGCCAGTACCTACTGAATTTGCTTTCATTATGTTATTTGGTAACTATGACAGAACCAAGCATTTTCCATCTGAGACTTGTTTAAAATATTCCTAGCAAATTCTGTGAATGTACAATAATATGCTATGTAAATACACAGTTAGAGCATTGACCCTACAAAATAACCTTTGTCTCTGATGCCTTGTTTCCCTTTCCACAATGCTGTGCTGTTTCATGTTTCCTTGATGCTTCTCTTCAAATTGTTGAGAAAATCAAAGTTTTCTCCCTTTTATTGCAGAGGCAGAGCAGAAGAGTAACATCTGAAGACAGGATTCTGTGACATGTACTGACACATTTATTATCTTCTAAAAATAATACTGAGAACATCGCAGTTTCCCAGGGAATAGGTAAAACTGGTCCCTGGTCTTGGCAGCAGGTCGGTGAAGGCCCTGCCCTGGTCCACTTGCTCAAAATTTTGCCTCTATTTTCTGGATGATCCAGAACTTTTTTTTTTTTTTTTTTCTTTTTCTTTTTTTTTTTCTTTTTTTTTATTCCTGAGTGTTTCTAATTGAGCTAACATTATTAGAAGGGTGTTTTTTTTTAAAAAAAAAAAGCCCTTTCCCAAATTCCCTTTGCGTTTCAGTAGCTCTTTAATATGCAAGGCAGCAAGAGATGAACTGGGTCTAATTACGAGTCCCTGGAGTAGCCAGTCAGAAAATGAATTGATGCCTTTTTCCTTATGAACAATGCATGTACCACAAATTAGAGGCGCCATCACCAGAGATTTAATTACAAAATATCATTACTTTCACACATCATTTCAGATTTGGCCTGATCAAATCAAAGTTGGGGGAGAGAGAGACGGGGGGAGGCGGGCGCAGGGAAAAACTGCACCACTAGCAGGGTCATTCGTTCAGGGGTACTTGAATGCAGGAGGGAATTGGTGTTATTGAAGCTTCCCAAAAGGCAATTCTGCTGAGAAGTGGCGGCTGGGAGGAAATTCATTTCCTTTTCCAAGGAAGGCTCCAGGCAGTTCAGCTGTCCAGGGAAAACATGGCATGAGCACAGCGGCCAGGGCAGGGTGGGCTTCACTGGGAGGTGCTGCCTGAAGACCAAGGGCATGTCCAGCTCCAGGCTGAGTCTGACCCTGCTTGGGGAGAGGGGAATCTTTTGTCAAGTAGGACAAATGTGATGAAAACAGCATTTAAACTGCTGTCACTTGGCTTTAGCTGGGCTTCCTCTGCCTCTGGCAACAAGAGCTGTGTATGGAAAAATAAGGGCTTTAATACCAAGATGTGTCTAAGTGTACCCCAGGCATATACAGTGTGCCTTATCCGGTGTCATTCCTGACAAGCCTCCCCAAAACCAAATGCTGGAATGAGCTGTTCAGGCCAAAGTGCATGATGGATTTTGTCAAGGGGAATGGCTGCCAAGGGAGGCCTGGAAACTCATTTGCTGTAGTGTTCAGCCCACAATTGTGGTTTAAAGGTCACAGTGGCTACCAGAAAAAAAGGCTCTGGTGTGAGCTGGGAAGGGGGGGTTGGCTGCTTTTGCTTCCCTGGTCTCTATTCAGTCCTGAACAATACCAGAGAGAGCAGATCACCTGCTTAATTTTAGGAAGACAAGTCCATTCCTGTGGTTGGGCATCTCTATAGCTTGTAGTGCTTCCTACACAGAGCAGTTAAAAGGGTCAGTGGTCCCTGTTCTGTGAGTAAATTCAACTCTCCTTCAAGCTGAGCATCCCAAATAAGAGTCCTCCCTTTTGGTCGCTGCCCACTGAACAGGGGTAGCACAGTTTGCAGCTTGGAGTGTGACTCTGGGCTGCAGGAAGGTCTCTGGGCTCCAGGAAGGTCTCTGGGCTCCATGGGCCCATGACAAAATGGAAAATCTGGTGAGCATTCAGAAACTGTGTGGTTCCAGTGCTGTGTACTCAGCACTACAGAAAGGGAAGTGTCAGAAATAACCCAGTAAAATAAAAAGTAATAGGCTGCTGGTGCCTGGTGTGCGCCTGGGTGCTGATTGCTGTTAGTGGATCAACGCTGCAGCGTCAGAAATCTCCTTTTTCCATCCCACAGAAAAAGTGAGGCTCTTCTCCATACAGAGTGACACCTGTCTGGGGCTGATTTAAGGGCTGGCAGTCGAGCAGGGTCACTCGTGCTGAGCTGATGCCATAAAGCCAATCAGCAGTGCTCGGGAGGGGAGGGCAGGACTGCTGCTCAGCCCTGGGATGATTTACAGCCCCTGCAGCCAGCCCAGGCCACGGGCTGTGATTATTTCCCCGCCGGACGCACAAGCCAATCGTTTCAAGAAGGTAAAATGCTCCTCAAAATTTATGAGGAAAATGATGGCTTGTTGAATACATGATGTAGCGAGATGTAGTTTCACATTAACTTAAGAGGCATTTATGGGGCAATATTCATCTTCCCTGTATTATGGCAAGTATAATATGAGAGGATGCTATGTCATGGGGATATGAGACCTGACAGATACGATGTACACAGAGGGGAGACCATGATGAAACAGAAAAAGGCAGGAAGAGACAGAGCCAGGCTGAATGTGGATAGGGCGGGAGAAGAGGCTTTTGTGAGGAAGGGAAATGCCACCCCTCTCCTCCACCTGTGGAAGCTGAAGTTGCTCCATCACTCCCGTGGAGCCATGTGGATACCCACCAGCTGAGGACATGATCTGGTGACTAAAGCCCTGAAAATCCACTTGTGACTCGAGGTCAAGCCCCACTCCCCACCAACTCCACTGTAAGAGCTGCTCACCTTTGGTTTTTGTTCAGTGGACAAGTGACATCCAGGCGTTAATGTGCCTGGTAACTCCAGTGGAGTTGTTGTACATGTGGCATCAAGGGCTTCGACCAGCACCAACGAGCTGGGAGTGTATGGCTGTGCTGCAAAGAGAAAAACGATAGCTTCCAATAATATCCTGCCTATTAGCTGGACTCTGCCATGCAAGCACATGGGCTGTAAAAGGTGCTGTGGTCTTACAGAGGAAGTAGCAGACTCCCTTGGGAGCAGGGCAGAAAGGCACATATTTCACTGCTGGCTAAATATAGCTGGGTCCTCGCAGAGCTCTCTCCAGCTGGCAAAGCACACAGCTCCTGTCTGCTGCACATCTGACTCCTCGGAACCTGCAGCACAGGCCAAGCTCTCAGCCTGCTCCAAGTAACCTTCCTTGTTTGAGTCTGGCAAGACTGCAGCTGAAAGTAATTCCTAAGCACTTTTTTCCCACCTCTGCATTGAGCTGCAGGCAGAATTTTGCACTAGAAACTGCTTGACTTGGAAAAGGGCATCAAACCACTGTCTAATTGGAGCTGTGGGTTAAAGCAGTATCCTTGGTGCAAGCCCTGTCCCTGTGGTGTCTGAGCCCAGGCACTCAGGGAAGGTCTCTGGGCTGTCTCCTGGACCCCCCTTGCTTTGTATGAGCACAGGCTGTAGCAACAGGAGACACTGGTGTGGCCAAATCCCACAGTAAGTGATGCAGGAGAAAGCCCTTTCCCTGATGCCAGGGATGCAGCAACTGCAGGGGGGCCTTGATCTCTGTAGATAGTCCTGCCTGGCCATCATGTGCAGGAAAAGGGGTTAAATTCTGGGTTTTCTCCTTTGGTGTGTCGGAAACACCAATCAGAGCTGTGAGCCCTGCCTTAAGGGAATAACAATTTACTTTTTAAAGCAGTGGCTAATCACCAAGAGACCAAAAAGCCTGTGGAAAGCCAAAGGTTTCACTGCATCTCTGGTTCAGCCCCTTCCTCTGAGAGCTGCAGTGCTTCCCCCCTATGCCTGACCTTGTCTGTTCCTTGGAAGGAAGGCCTGTTGCCCCCTTATTACCAATTTCTCATCTTATCACATAAAACAGCTCAAAGCTGCTAGATGCTGCTTATTTCAACCTGGGGAGAACACCTGGATGGATGGCAGGACCCATCTTAATCTGTTACCATCACTTCTCCCCAGCATCTGCCTTTTGAAGTTTTACCCAGCCTTTATTAGTGATGCTCGTAGCTCTGACAGAGAGATGTTATTAGCAAAAATAAAACCAGAAGGTTGTAGGGTGGCTGTTGGTGTATGTTGTGTGTCAGCCTTTTCTTGTATCAGGTGGGGTCAGAGCCCAGAAATCCAAGAGCCAGTGCAGGGTTAGTTGAAGGCAGAAAGGCTTTGCAGGAGCTGCGGCAGCCAGGCACAGGAGATGGGCTGAGGCTGGAGGAGGTGCCTGGGTGTGGAGGAAAGGTTGCAAAAGCCATGGTGAAGAGGCAGGAGAGCAGGATGATGTATAACACCCATTACATCGGAGAGAAATTAAAAGGATTGATTGATATCAATTATCAGGTGCAATTTGTTGCTGCACAATTGACACGTTAATCAGCTCCCTGCTGCATTTCAGCATTGCAAGATTTTTGACCAATTTGAAAGGTTTACAGCAACAATATGATGCTGATTTATCTCTCCTTAATAAAAAAGTGATCAACTGAAACCTGCATCCATCATTCTGTTTATCACTCATGGTGATTTATTAACTAATTATACTTACAGTGGGTCTTTTTCTATAAGTATGGATAACAGAGTGATGCGGTGTCAGTGCAAGTCATAAATAATGCCACAGTACAGTATGTTTAATACCCACTCCTAGGACCAGCCCATAACAAGATGCCTTGATTAAGGTAAGCAGATGGCTCCGTTTGTCAGGAACGGTCCTGAAATTGCACATCGAGGAAACAAGTCCATTTCTCATGCTTTCAGCACTGGACATCACACAAATGTCTCCACCGTGTAATCCAGATCAGGAGAAACACTCCCAGACTGGCTGTTTTTCCACAAGCATCTGCTCTCACCAGACCTCACAGCACCCTGAGACTGAGCAGCATTGTGGTGTTCAGGGCTGAGCTCTGCAGAGTTAAGAAGAAACCCCAAAATGCAAGAAAAAGGGGCTCCACTGTGATTTTAAAACCGAGGTGCGGAGCTGACAAAAATCAGAACTTCTCCAGCCATCATGCAAGGGAAGTTTCTTGTTTGTTTTGAAGTGACAAGTTATCAGGCCCCTAAATCAGTTTCATCCATCAAAAGTACCTTGTACAACACTTGTAGGTTATGGTAATTGGCTAATCTAGACTCCCAGGATTTCTGCCTTGACAGAGAGATGTGGTCAGTTCCCTTGCCTCGCACAAGAGGACGATGATGTGACTCTATTAAACAATTACACCCAGTAATTGTGTAATCTCAAGGAGAAAGCAGAGTCTCAAATGACACATCGGACAGCTCGGTGCTGCCTTGCCAGGCTGTGCAGCTGAGAGGCTCAGTACGATCCCCCCTCCCTGCAGAGAAGAGTCACTTCTACACTGCTATGAAAGTGTCACTGAGGTGATGGTGCTGCCAAAGCAGCTCTGCAGCGACTGGGCTGGCTGTGTATTTTGGGGTCCTTCCCTAAGAAATCCTACAGAACCTACTGGCACTTTCACACCTGCATTAAAGAGCAATGCCAGACACCCCAGGGCTGCACAGCTTCAATTTCATTTTTCTCTGTGAATCCCAGCCTTAAACTTCTAAGACTCCTTTCTGCTTGTAAAGCAACCACAAAAAAGGCAGAGATTCTCTAAAGCACCATGGCTGGGCCTGATGCTTCCTGTGCTGGATCACAAGGGTGCAGCAGGAATCCTTGTTTTCCCTTTTTTCTCTTGCACATCCTTATCCTCCTGCTGGGGTGCAGGGGCTGGGGCATCAAGCCTGCTCTGGCAGCCTGCAGCTCTACTCAGCCTCAATTCAGGCAAAGGCAGTCCCAGGTTTTTCTCCTTTGGTATCTGAGGATGAGGTGAAGTGCCAGGTGCATCCCACGTCAGGAAGACTGAGGGCACCAGAGGATAACCTGGGCAAAGCCAGGGTGGCTCTGGGTGCAGGGGTGTCCCTCACCCCGTCACTGTGCAGTGAACTCAAATATACTCCACGCAGTTTCCAACCTTCTGAGCTTGAACCAAAACCATCCTCAGCTTCTTCACCTTGATGTCTGCCCAAAAATGCATTTAGAGTCCATTCTCTCTCATGATCTTTTGCTAGAAACATGATTTATCTTAGCAAGAACAATATTCCATTACCTTAAAGAAGCTTTTTTCATCTTCTTTATCCATCACTGGCCTAAGTCCATAGTGAATATTCTGGGTCTGGACTCCCTTGTCTCTTGGTTTTACATGGCTATAGATCATATGAATTTTATTTTTGTATTGATTCATATCTGTAATTAAGAACCCCATGTAAATGCAGTATATAATGGCTATTTTCCCATCATGCTGGTACTTTGCTCCCAGCCCTGTTATTGACTTTGCTGACTTGTCCAGATCTCCTTGCTCGACTACTCTGACAATATTAGGTGGAGCACAAATGTTCTTTGGTAGAGTATCTTATTCCCTGTTTGGGCATGGTCTGTATAATCTCAAATTAAACCTCTCTTTTTCCAGCCCAGTAATATGTCTCTGCTTTTTGACTACAGCTTGCACTTCTGGCACAGAGCAGCAGTGGCTGAGCACCATCCTGGAGTACAGGAGGCCAAACAATAACAACATCCCAGATTACAGGAATGGAGGGAACTGTGGGGGGATGTGGGTGTGATTGGTACATTAACTACAGGATCCATAACCAAGAGGGAACACTCAAACCAGCAGCAAATAATTGTTAAATTATCACACAATTAATAGTTGTTTAAAAGAGAAAAGCAGGAAAAGATGCAAAACAAAATAAAAATCCCCTTTTGAGAATTCTTTTGCAGGGCTGATGGTCACAGGCAGGCTTGCAGCTGCAGGGGCACTGCAAAAATTACCCAGCACCTCCTGGGGGAACAACACGGAGTGACAGATCCATAATTTATAGGGGGCAGGCAGTGCTCCATAATTAGGGCATAATTTACACTGAATGGGTCTGGGTGGTGGGAGGAGAGAGGCAGTTTTGTTTGTTTTCCTGTTCCTTTCCTGGGTGTCTGTCCCAGAGCTGGAGGGGAGAGGATGCTCCTGCAGGCAGAGCCGGCCTGGCCCAGCGTGGCAGGGCTGGGTACATCCCTCCCATCTCTCCAGCAAGGCTGTGAGCTCACTGAGACCATTTTGCTGATTTTTCAGATGTAGAGGTCAGACTTTTGTGCTCTGATCCTTGGAACGGCTCTTCCCCTCTTGGTGTTTGATCCACATCATCCCTCCTACATCCGAGGCTCCGGGCATCCCCGCAAGCCTGTACCTCAGCTCATGCTCTGTAACAGCCTGTCCCAGTGGCTTCAGCACATCTGTGCCCTGTGAGGGGCTTGGCACCTCAAACCCATCACCATCCTGAAGGCCTGGAGCAGTGGGAAGTACAATGAAATGCTTGTTCTGCCTTTTGGCACGGAGCTGCCTTGCACCCAGGCTGCAGGTCGCCTGTCTTTGTGGCTGCCCACCTCCCCTGCCCTGCCAGGGCTTGCAGGGTTTAGGATGAGCCACCTTGGCCTGTTTACAGGCACATCTGGTCCTCAGGGACACCTTCCCTGCCAGGACGTGACTGTTCAGAGCCAAGCTAATCCACTCCCACCGAGGGACTCGGCTCTGTAGGACTCAAGGGAGATCTCGGCAGAAAAAACTCTGAATGTAACAGAGCAGGAGCTAGAGAAATCCTGGGAGTTTTGGGGTAGGTGCTTCCTGTTGTGTGTGAGGAGGGAGATCACCCCGTAGACTTCTCAGTAAATCCGTGCCCAAGCTGTCAGCATGAGGAATAACAGGAGCCCAGTATTTATGCTTAAACTTAAAGGTAAAGTGTGTCTCTAGAGCTGATGTGTAAACGAGACTAAGGACCTGCAGATCTAAAATTGAGAGGGAGGGGGATGGTAATCACCTCTTCCTTCCTAAATTAGCCCTGATCACCGAATCATTTAGGTTGGAAAAGACCTCTTAAGATCATCCATTTAAGGCATTTACCCCGCACTGCCAAGCCCATCACTAACCCATGTCCCCGGGCACCACACCCACACCCTTTTGGCTGTGGTGTTCCTTTTGGAACACTTCCGGGAGCAGCGATTCCACCACCTCCCTGGGAAGCCTCTTCCAACATTGACCACCCTTGAAGTGTAGAATTTTTTCCTAATATCCCGTGTAAACGATGACAAGGGATGGAAACTTTGCCACCTGCCCCATCCGCGGCTGCAGCATCAGCCAGCTCTGCCCCATAGACAGCAGCGGGGAGGGGGAAGGTGTGGGTGCCCCAGCGGTGTGACAGCCACCACACGCAGTGACAGGACAGGCAGCATCCAGCACCAAACCCCACCTGGACGCTGCTGGGGCAGCCGCAAAGGAGTTAAATTTGATTTCCTCGTGGGGAAGAGGCTTGCAAGGGAAGCAGGTAAAAAATGGCTTGGCTTCATCTTTCTCCCATTTTAGAAAAATTAATTTTTGAGAAACCTCCACAGTTTCACTATTTCTGGTGCTTAAATCAGGCCGCCTGACAGCCTGTCCAGGGCTATTTATGGGTTCCCTCGCCGTAGCCATCTTCAGAGAGCGCGGCTCGATCTGCAGACCACGAGTGCCATCTTCTGGGAGCCTGCAGCTGCATCCCGTTCTCCTTCCCCGCAGCATCCCGGAGCTGAGCCATAAATCTCGACTTCAGAGGAAAAAGTTTCACTGCACTGAGCCTCACGTTTGGGTTTCCCACCGCTGGGTACCTACGCATCACCAGCCGTAGGGCGGCACGGGGCTCCTCGCTGTCCTGTGGGGAAACTGAGGCAGAGACAGAGTTGCTGTGCACGCCCTCAGATGCACAGAGGCGTCTGGGATATTCCGTGGTCTCTGACACACCCAAGAGGCTCAGGATCAGGAGGTGCTGTTGTGCCCCAGGTTCGCTCTCAATTTGGGGCTCTTTTCTAGCATCAAGTAATAAATCAAAACCTCCCTTCTCTTTTCTCTGTTAGTATTCTATTAAGGAGAGATAATTTTCTTTGTGCACCAAGATCTAACTCCAGAACTGTGAAATGTAAAATATCCTTGATGTATCACCAGCACTTAGACAAATCCCAGTGAAGGGCAACACTGGAATGAAACTTTTCGCTTAAAAGGAAGGAATTGCCTGAGCTGGAGCACAAGGCAGTGAGGCTGCAGAGAGAGGGTGGCCAAAGCACCCCGGGAAAGGAGACAGAGGCCATAATGTGGGGACAGTGCCCCTCTTCCAGAGGCTTACAAAGGATTTAGTTATTTTTTCTATAAAACTCACCAGAGCATTTTGCTCAGGTCTGATTTATGGTGATGGAAGTGACCAGGTACATGAGCCAGCAGTGGCGGTGGCACAGAGGGTGCTGCCAGACTGGCCCAGAGCAACCATGCCCATGAGAAGCCAAAGAACTGGCCTTTTCAGTGAGCGTGGATCTGTTTGACTCTTGTGCAGTGCTTCCCATGGTTAAAGGTGGGGCAAGCTCTCCCTTGGGGCGTGGCACCACGGTGTGGATGAGTGGATGTGTGCGGGTGATAGGATGTCGAAAAACACTGCTGCTGGTTGCTGCAGCCCCTATAGCAGGGCACAGTTCAGCCTGCGTGGCAGCCTGCAGCCCACACAGCAGCTTGGTGTGCACAGTCCCTCAGCAGTGGGATGTACAGTGGTGTGTGAGGTGCAGTGTGGGATGTGCAGCAGTGAGAGATGCGCAGCAGTGAGAGATGTGCAGCAGTGTGGGATGTGCAGCAGTGACAGAGTGCAGTATGGGATGTGCAGCCATGAGAGATATTCAGCAGCNGATGTGCAGCAGTGTGGTATGTGCAGTGTGGGATGTGCAGCAGTGACAAATGTGCAGCAGTGTAGGATGTGCAGTGAGGGATGTGCAGCAGTGACAGATGTGCTGCAGTGTGGGATGTGCAGCAGTGAGAGATATTCAGCAGACAGATGTGCAGCAGTGTGGGACATGCAGCAGTGTGGGATGTGCAGCAGTGAGAGATGTTCAGCAGACAGATGTGCTGCAGTGTGGGATGTGCAGCAGTGAGAGATGTTCAGCAGACAGATGTGCAGCAGTGTGGGATGTGCAGTATGGGATGTGCAGCAGTGACAGACGTGCAGCAGTGTGGGATGTGCAGTGTGGGATGTTCAGCAGACAGATGTGCAGCAGTGACAGATGTGCAGTGTGGGATGTGCAGCAGTGACAGATGTGCAGCAGTGTGGGACATGCAGCAGTGTGGGATGTGCAGTGTGGGATGTGCAGCAGTGGGAAGCACAGCACAGAGCTGTGTACAGAGCACACGCCAGCACAGTCCGTGCCACACGGTGGAGCTCGAAGCTCTCACTCCTGCTTTCCCCACAAGCCAGCGCTGTCGGGGCTCTCTCGGTCTGCTCAGGGACTTCTCCCGTGTCCCTCATCGGCCAGCAGGGAGACCAGCACGTGGAGAGTCCTGGCCATGGCATGGCTTCCCTCTTGCTCTCTGGCTGGTTCTCCCTGTTGCTGTTTTTCTCCGTGGCCCAGGGCAGGGTGGGACTGCCGTGTGGCAATGCCTGGGGCACGGGAGTGCCCTGGCACGCAGGGCGATAGCCTCTGCTGCGATCCACTGCATAATGACACCCATCCCGTCCATCCCAGCTCTATTTTGGACAAACACACCTGTAATGATGGGGTTCATGGCTACAGGGGCTGGGGGATTTGGTTAATGCTGGAACAGAGCAGGGATGGCTTGAGCAGATCCTAGGGTGATGGTTTTCAAAGGAAAAAGCAAGTGTCAGGCATTCAGAGCCCCTCCTATGAGATTTCAATATCTGATTCATTAAATTCTGCAAATACCCTCTTATGTTATGAAAATTCATTATTTTTAAAGCTAAATCTCACTCTCTCTTAAAATGCAGCACTCAGCTCTTTACTGGGGTGGGGGGAGAAGCATGTGAAAAAAATCCTGCTAAATGTGCCTGTGTCCATGCTGACTTTGGATCCCAACACCTGAATTTCTGGTGGGTTTGGAGTAAAACTGGAGTCCCGTCCAGTCTCTGCTGGAGAAAAGGGGAAACTGCATCAGCCCAACTCAGTCCACTTGTGGCCCAAAACCCCAATTTATCGACACTGTGGGGCAGCTGGCAGTGCCCTCTGTGAAAGGGTGACTCCAGGGATGTCTGCAAGGGACTTTGGGTAAACATGGTGAGGTTTTCATGAGAATAATCACGCCAGTAACACCATAGGCAAGATTTCAGAACAAAGCCTTTTTCTCATGAGTTAGCAGAAGCAGTGCTGGCTATCAGCGATTTCTGCTTCCCTCATAAATTGCATTTTAAGACTAGGATTTTGTGTCATCAGAAAAGATACGTTTTATTTTTATATAGCATATTTAGCACACACTTAAGGAAAATGATGGTGTTGTCAGGGGCCTGGGGTGATAGAGAGGGTATTTTTGCACCCTTTTCTTTTTTTTTTAACCCAGAGGGGTTTCAGCGTGTCCCGGGAAGTTATGGCAGAGTCACCAGCTGGCAGATTTAGGGGAGGAGGCGAAGATCAAAGCAGGGGGCACAGTGCACAAAATGTGTGGGAAGAGGCTCCCATGGGAAAGCCATGGCAGATCTGGACCTTGGAGATGTCAGGTCTCACAGATAGACCCAAACAGCCCTTGCCATGGTGTCTCCACTCTCCTCTGCTCCCTGCCCAGCCCCTCACCCAGCTGTACTTGCCAAGGGCTCCAGAGGTCATTTGGGTACCCGTGGCTGTATTATTTCCATGGGATTGCCACATTGGCACAGACAGGTTCTGCCTTGATGCAGGATATAATCACTAAATTTGTCACTGTGAACTGCTCAAATCTGACCTGGCTCATCCACGAATTTGGTCCATTTCTATAGTGGCTCTCAGGGTCCCTGGATTTAGTAAGAACTGCAGTTTCTGTGCGTTTAGGGGTTCTTCCTAAAACTTTTATCAGTGACAGGGTGCATCCATCAGAATTTGGGAAGCAATAGGCCAGTCAGTCATGGTTAAAAAAGAGAATTCTCTTACACTGCAATTCCAGCTGCACATTGTGATCAGGGGGAATCTGTGTAGTCCAAGTGTAGTCCAAGCCTTTTTTCTTCCCCAAAGTTTCCAAGGTGACTTGAAAAAGTGAGGAATTCATCGAGTAAAGGTCCAACAGCTGTGTTTTTCTCTCATTCCTCTTACGTTTTGTCCTTATGAGCTAGCACATGGCCTGTTCTAGCCATGAGCGGAGCTGGTGGTTAGTTATCAGCCCCTCAGCAGATGTAGCCATGACTTTTGCATGATGTTTTCTCCCAAGGCTGGAGTAGCAAGCCCTCCGGGATCATTTCCTTTCACTCCAGAGCCTGCAGGGAAGCAGCTGGGCAGACAGCAACACCATGCCGGGGTAAACATGGGTGTGGGTAACCCCGTGACTTCCCTGGGTCACCTCGGGCATCAGACGGGTGTTCCCTCTGCTTTGATCTTTCCCTTCCTTCCAAGGGGCTGAACTCCCTGCTGGGCACTGCTTTGCTCCTCTGGGGTGAAGCAGAGGGTGGCCCTGCTGCAGCTTGAGTCCCTACATCTCCCTTCCCAAAAGAACTTCTGTGAGCTGGATTGTCAGAGGTTTGGCTTTAACAAACTTCCCCTGCCTGTGCAGCAGGTTAAAGAGCTCTGGAAGAGAAGGAGGATTGGGTCATCTCCATGGGAACGTCGTGGGAAGATTGATATGTGCCCCGAGAGGCGGGTGCAGTTATTAGCATGTTCCAGATCCTTTCCTGCAGCCTTTTTTTTTTTTTCCCTGCTGAGGAGGAAGAGCTGGAGCGTTTTCTAGGAGGAAAGAATGTGAACGTCTGAAACAAAAGCACCACTGCAGATCCCAGCCCCTTCCGGCAGCAGGTCTCTGTTGCTTGTCACAGCACAGCTGAGAGAGTTCCGGCAGCACCAAAGCCTGAGGGAGCCAAGTAGGTTGGCCCAGGAGAGGACAGCCCTGCTGGCAGGGTGACACGGATGGTACCGGGCATTGCCAGCTGCATGCAGAGCGATGGCACTTGGCAAGGCCTGGGCAAGAGGAGTGGAGAGAGCAGCTCCGGGTCTGGTGGTCACAACCAGGCAGTGCAATGGGCTCTTGTCTTCTTGCTGCCTCACCAACGCAAGTCCTTCACATCACAGCATCACCTGAGACAGAGAGATGGACTCCAGCTCAGTTTGGTGAGCTGAGCACAGATCTGAGCACCCAAAGATTTCTGGTGCAAGCATGAGGGTCAGAGGAGGCCAGCTCACCTCAGTTTCCTCCCAAAGCCCTGTTCTCCCTGGCCAGCGCCAGGGACTGCCAAGAGCCCTCACATATGCTAACGATTTCCAGGAGTGATGGTGGGCTGAGACAAGCCCTTCAGTCTTGCTGGAGCCAAGAATGAGAGACCAGATGGTGCATGACCTGATAAAGCCCCCTGTGATCTTCTGTTTGTTATTCTCCTACAAGCACACTGCACTGGGAAAAAATCCAAGCATTCGTTTCCAGGACCCAGACTCCTTTCATGTGTAAGAACAACTGCACCTACTCTGGCCACACGCATTGCTCACATGAGACTCCCTTGCTGCTGCAATAAGGGTTTTGGGTGCAGGGGGTCTGCTGAGGTCTCCTAGAAAAGAGCAGGATTTAGTTCCTCTGGGATACAGCTGCAATACAGCTCCTGTCAATGCTGGCAGAGCACCTAAAGAGAGATGGTCCCAGCCATGGCAGCCCTCACATGGGTGTTACTCCAAAATTACAAGCAACAAGAGTATCTTTAAAACAGAATCTTCTGCTCTGGGCTATGTAGGAATTTATCACAAATAAATCACAACACTCAAGAGCAACTTTATTGTTGCCAAGCTGATTTTAATCAGTTTGCCAAAGTGGACAGGAGTGCAGAAGCAGATCTGTAACATGCTCCTCAGGTGCAGTGTGTCTGCTTCTCTCCCACCCCATTTCATTTCTGCTTGCCTCCTACTCCAACTAATTTCTGCCTGGCAGTGAAATTTGGATGGCTGGTCTCTGCAGGGCAGGGGATCAGTCCCAGCATCCGTGTGTGCAGCACGGTCAGGACTGGAAAAATCAAGGCATGCATTTGCAGTAACAATAATAGTGAAGTCCCCAGAGTGACATTTCAAATGCAAATGAAAAGTATAAAAATATCAGTTCCTGTTATAACTTTGTTGCTGCTGTAACCAAATCCAAATGAAGGCTTGAAGCCATCCCCTCTGCCTGACGTGCAGCAGAGCTGCGAGTCTCTGTTTATTTTCATTCCCCCAGCCCAAGTGGACGAGGACTCAGCCACAAGTGGAGGAGCAAGTGTGAGGAGCTGGGGCTGACCGGAAAGTCTCGTTGTGGCACTTGCCAGATGTTAATGCCATCTCAGGCATGCAAAATGAAGGGTGACAGCAGCTCTGTGTGGTGTGACTAATAACTAACCCAGCACCCTGAGAGCTCAGCAGAGCCCGGCAGTGAGCCCCTGAACCTGCCCTGGCTTTGGCTTTCCAGGTGTAATGCTCTCCAGCCCTGGGATGGGAAATGCTTGGGGAATGGGCCCAGCAAGAAAGATTTCTTGTGGTTTGGATTTCAATCCATCTTAACAGTTGCTGTTCGCCTCCAATATCCAATGGCATCCCTTCACTCCTCTGCACTGACACAGCTGCCTTCCTTTCCCTTTCCTTCCCTTTCAAGACATTGCAGTGCTGGGTGTTTGCTGCTGTGTTTTGTGGCCTTGGCACAAATGCGCATGGATGTGTGCATTTTAATCTGAAATCCCAGTATCACTCAGCTTTCATCTGTAGTTAGATACTCTGTGCAGTTTGTGTGTGTCCTGGGAAGAAGCGGGGGGGGACTGGGGTGCAGTGGTGCAGGCTGGTGTGAGCCCAGAGCCACAGGGCTGCCTCCATCCCATGCACAAGGAGCCCTCCATGTGCACAGCCCTGCTCCCTGGCCCTGTGGTGAGTTTTCCGGAAATTCAGAAGCGGAACCAGTAATCCATTTCTGAATTGTAAAAATAAGCCCTTTGGTATTGATCACTCAGGATCAGTTTGGCTACCTGTGGGAGAATCTGGCAGCCAAGGAACACAGGCAGGATTTGTGGTCACAGAGCACGTGGAGGTGGCACTTATTTGGGCCATTCTACCCGCAGCTTTCAAATCAAGACAAATCTCTTAATCTGAAGACACATTCATTTCATTATTTTTTTGCAGCAAAGAGATTGTCTGAGAATGAAACTGATGATTTAAAAAACAAAGAAGAACAAAAAAGGGATCTGAAACCGCTCGGGCTATTTTAAGTCCCCAAGATGAATGAAACGTAAAAAAATTAAATGGGCTGCAACTTTTGAATTCTAAAAACGACCAGTCTGAAAACATGAAAATCCAAGCAGGTGCTGTCAGCTGCAAGCCCTGACAAGACAGGCTCCTCTGCTGGCAAGTAGTGGAAGATTTCAGCAGGCACTCATGGGACAACACTAACCCGCTCATCTGCGGGGCTCTTTAATTATCAGGGGAGACCTGAGACACGTTAACGCTCTGCTGTTGCTCCTTACTCCTGGTTCCCAAGGCTGGAGGCTGCTGATGGAGCTACTAGCAGGGCAGAGCAGACTTACAACTCTGCCACAGAGGGATGCAGCAGAGACCAGCACAAAAGGAGCTAATGGACCGGGAAGAGAATTCGATGCAGCTCAACCTTGTGCCCCACCCACAGCCCCATCCACACAGTCTTCCAGCCTCTCCCATGTCCTGGGACTTTTCCTATCATTTACCTGGGCACGAAGCAGGGAGAGGTGGTCAGGGCAGTTGGGGCTATGAGGACAGACAGCCTCACCAGAGTAATAAAACCTCGAGACTTCTACTCTCCAGAACCACTGTCCCCTCCCGCAGCCCCCCACCCCAATTCAAGAGAGGAAGCCATGCAAATCTGAGCTGCCCACTTCAAGATGTTGCCCTGAAAAGTCACTTTCTTGGGTGTAGTGCCACCATGGGATCTGCAGGGGTGGTTGGAGCGTGGAGGGCAGGACCTGTGAGCGCACATCACTCGTGGCTGAGCCAGCTCGTGGTGCCATCCACCAAGGCAAGAAGGAGCTGCTCCAGCACCGATGGAAGGGCAGCATTTACCCCATGGCAGGAGGAGATAACCAGGCTCAGGGGCCTCCACTGGGCAGCAGCACTAGGACCCAGCAAAGCCCCTTGCCGCACAAAGCCCATGTTAATCGGAGACTGGAGGCCCCAAGGGCCATGGAACTGAGGGCTGAGGAGATTTCCAACCCGCTGCACTTGTATTTGGGGCATCTCCTGCCTTTGTCAGTGACTGTGGCCGTCAGCTGTTCCCAGGGCCATGTCCCCATCCCTGCCTGAGGACAGGGGTGTGATGGGACACAGTCAAGCTGACACTGGTACATGAAACAGGAATAGACTGAACAGAAGGGGCAAAAGCACCTTCTCACCCACAGATGTGGATTCATGCTCAGGGGCCAGCAGTAATTCTTCTCTGGCTGAAGCAGAAAATCCCTCTGTTAGCCCTTCCCCTCTGTCCCTCTGTTCTCTTGCTCACAGCAAATTGGGTTGGTGCTGATCAACCTCGTTATATTTAAGTTACCTATCAAGCAGTTGCAGTACATGGTCTTAAGCACTGTGACCACGTCTGACTGCCCTGAGGGTGCCTGTATGGGCCTGGATGTGCTGACAGCTCTAGTGCTGCCTGCCCTGGTGACCATACAGAAGCACAAACACAGCAATGGGGCTTCCAGAGGCTTGGCTGAAGTTTATTAGTTTTTATAACGGTCATGAAAATAATTGGATCTCAGACACGCGCCAGCAATTTGGTATGAAGGAGAAAAAAATGAGGCCAGATGAGATGTAAATCAGGAGTAACTCCAGGGCTGCTGGAGAGGTGTGAGCTGAGCAGGGTGAGGCAGAGTACAACGAGTCCTGGTGATGTGGTGGGTTTTGGGAAGATCTGGAGTCCGTCACCGATGCAATCACAGTTACCTGGCCCATGTCAGTGGGGAAGGGGATGATGCTGGGATGCCTGGGCCAGGTGCTGCACCCAGGAGCCGTACAGGCCCCAGTGATGCCACTCACACCTTGCAGGTGTCACAGCACCGTGTGTGATGTGGATTAGATCCTTGGCAGCACTGTGGCACTGCCTGATGGCCGTGGGCACTGGCAGCACTTGCCCCACTGTCTGCCCAGCTCCCATAAGCACCAACAAGCTGCTGCCAAGCTCAGAGCTGCCTCTCTGTACCAGCTGGGACCCTCTCACCTTGCTCAGCACCCATCCCCACTCTCCCCCAGGGCCAGCAATGCTGACAGCAGCTCCTGTCCTTGCCAGCTTTTCCTGCAGGACTTTCCCTCTGAAGCCCTTCAAGGGGATAGCATCACCCCTTTCATTTTGCAGCTGGGGAAACTGAGGCCCTGAGGAGCAACCTCAAGCAAGCGAGCAGCCCGAAGAGCCTGCAGTGTCTGGGGCTTGTGCTGTGTGCTGGCATAAGGGGGTTTTCCCAACACCGTTCCCTGCTGTGAGCCCTCCTGCCAGGCCTGCTCTGGGAGGAATAGGGCAGAGGCTGGGGAGTGCTGACCCAAGGCAGGGGCTCAGGGTGCTGCTGGGAGCCACGGATGGGCTGAGCCATGCCACGAGCAGAGCAAGCAGCAGCTGACCATGAGCTTTCAACCACAAAGCCACCGATCCTCTTCCCCCAGCTCCATCCATGCACACATGCTCTCCACGCCAGCTCCATCCCAACAAAGCAGCCCCTGTTCCTTGCTCCATTCCCAGCTCCTCCCCTAATCCCCATCCCGGCCAGTGCTGGATTTATGAATGAGTGCCCTGCACTGGTGACAGCGGGCCCTGCCAGCCCAGGGTGTCTCACTCCAGGGAGGAGGCACAGCGGGATCTCGGTGACATCAGGAGCAGCACAGCACGGGGATGGCAGAACTTTGGGGTGCGCAGCCCGCACCCCGCTGTGGGCAGGGTGCCATGCTCCCCTCCCAGCCCCAGCCTGGCCCCATGCCCATTTGCTGGGGACTATTTTGGATTATAACTCGTGAGCTGCCTGTGCCAGGTTGCCAGCTGGCACCACTGCACGGGAAACAGCTCCTGAGTCCTCGCATCCCGGCGCAGCAGCACAGGCCGTGTTGGTGCTGCTTCCCTCTGCTACGCTGGGCTGGAAACTCCAGCCATCCGAGGGCTTTCCTGGGAGAGAGGCATCCCCACTGCAACACTGGGACCTCAGGCAGGCAGGCAATGCAAGCAGCTGGCCTGCAGCGCTTCTGCATCGCCACGCTCAGTGCTTTGTGCTGTTACCAGCAGCTAACACGGCACAGATGAAGGATGGCTGATTTCAACACACTCCACACAAAATGAAGACATGGAGCTGGCAAAGCACTCAGCAGCATCACACGCTCGAGGCACACCATGTAAACCTGTCAGTGACAGCTTGTTCTCTGGCCCAACACCTTGTGTGCCCAAGAGCTCTGCCCATACTCCTGGGAAAACCCTTCCAGCACCTCTCTGAGCCAGGTCAGAGCTCATCAGGATCCAGTTGCTCAGGCACTGAGCTCTCTTACACCTCAGACATTTTCTGCTGGAGTGGACGCTCAGCACCCTCAGCTTCCCAGGAGCCAGGATTTCACCCTGTGCTTCCAGACCACACTGGAAGTGAGCAGCCGCTCTAGTGTCACGTGTCCCCTCCCCTCTGCATATCTGGCTTAGGACCCTTCCTGGAGCTCTGTGAACCACAACAAACCTTTCTTGCTGCTTTCAGAGTGGATTTGGCTCAGCGTTGTGCTTGCAACTGGCCCAGTGTATTTGTATTTCTTTCTTCTGCATCTTGATTGCTCTAAGTATGGTCATCAAAAACCAGTTCCCAGCACTGCAGGGGCTGTGGTCTTCACAGGCAGAATGAATGGAAATTTCTGGTCTGTGACATTTCATGGCAGTACAGCCCCCTCTCCAATTCTCTTCCTTCTGCTGCATCTGGGATGTCTTGGGAAAGGGAAGGGGGGCAGCAGCAACCAGAGCTGAGGCTCAGCTTGGAGGTGAGGAAGGGGCTGGTCCCACTTGGATGGGTTCTCACTTGATGCCTGGAAGCAGACAGCAGTTGCATCTCCATCCTCTCCAGAACCTTTCTTCCTTCTCCTGTCTCACCCATGATCTCCCTGCTGGCTGCTCCCCTCGGAGCCACAGAGCCTGGCTGCAGCAGCCACAACGGGCTCATGGAGCCTCTCCCGTGTCCCTGAAGGGAAATATGAGCCCCAGTCCATGGCAGCAGGAACTCAGGGAGACGAAGAGCAGGACAAAACCACTACTGCTGTCTTCCCACTCCAGCTCCAGGCTCTGAAGTGACACTTTCCCATGGGCTCCTTGTTCCTTTTATTTATTTTTGTGGCTTCTTCACATGCATGTGGCTGGGCTGTGATACAAGCTGTGCTTTGCTTTGCCACCGGGCTGCTTTCCTACAAACACACCACTTATACCAACCCTACAGAAGCCTATATTTCAAATTAGGGCTGGCTAAGCCTCTCCTTATAACTGCATCTGCACACTCTTACTTTATCACCTAGAGTTAATACTCACATATCTCCATGATGAATTCAGAGGTGTACAACCTTGATAAAAGCCTTAGGAATTCATCTGCTCTCTGTGTCACAGCCTGCTGCCAGGAGGTCTTGGGGCTGCATGCAAGAAACCCTCAGACATGCTAAGAAAAGCTCCCTGTCCTGAGAAGGGCTGATCCTGCTGCCAGCTGCCCATGTGGTGCCCAGACCAGTTCTACCCCCTTTTCCAAGCAGACACCGGGGGCTGCTTGCACAGAGCTCCTGTTGTTCTGGGAACAGCAGCAAAAGATAAGCATCCTCATCAGCATTGGACAGAGGCCTTAGGTGAGGTGAAATACCATTTTAGATAGCTGGTTATCCACATCTCTGTGCTGTCTCCACAGCATCTGAGCTCTCTAAAGCAGTGATGAGTTTGGCCTGTTTATCTCTCTCTCTCTACTGACACAAACGTTGATTCAGACATAGATGGTGGGGACCCAAGACTAGATCTGCTGGACAATCCTTTTGCTAGTTATGGTTTGTGTGTTTTGCCTTGCTCCATCTTGCCCAACCAGACGTGGACATGCTGACCAGGGTTTAGAGGTTACCACCATAAGAAGTTTATCCCACCACCTTGACATAGGGGGTGATTGCAACTTCCCTCCTCAACACTTACCTGCCCCATTCTCTGGCTTCATCGAGAAAAAAAATCTGTATTAAAGGAAAATCACTGTTGTTGCTGTTGTTATTGTTATTACTATGATTATTAAGCCAGCAGTTTGTTTCTCTGACCCAAAGATGTAATTCACCCGCAGTGTAAGCTTCCCTTAGCAGGGAGGAGTGCGCACGTAAGGTCTAATCACTGATCTAATTAAACCGATTTGCTGCTGTGTTAAATCAGTGCAGCTATATTGAGCAGATCAGGTCTATGTTTCTATTCTACCTCATCTTAATAAATGATACTAAAAAGCACCTTCAAGACATCAGTGCAAAGAATTTAAACAGAAAGTTACATTTATTAGTTTAAATCTAGTCTCATTATTTCTAGGATAGGGATTTTTGAAAGGAGATATGAAATCCTTGGCCTTGACAATATTCATCTCACATTTTATCAAGAGCTCTGTAGGACATGGAAATGTTTCTTAATGCTCCAGAAGGGTTTAGAGAGTTTAAAAATCTAAATTCCAATGAAGATAACAAGCCTCTTTTAAAAATAAAGGAAAAAAGGCATGCCAAAAACCTAATTATTTTAAAAATCAGTTCCATCATTATTTTCATTCATTATTTGAGATTGATTATTGTTTCCTTATGAAGTATCTTCATTACTTCCTCCTTGACAAAATTATATCAAAGTAGTTATTTCCACTTGAGGTTTTGGTGGATTTCCTGATCAAGGGTTCACGCTTTGGCTTTTATAGCTCTGTTACAGTACTAACATAGCAAGTTATTTTAGGAAAGATTTATGTTCCAGCAAAAACCATGAAAAGTACATTTCAAACCAGTGATATGGCCATTTTTAAACAGAGCTATCAGATGTACAAATTTGATCATTGGATTTTCAGAGGCAGCAGCCTTAGCCTGACAGCAGGACAGCACCAGGCTTAGACACAAGCATCCCTCCAAAACCTCTGCAGCCTGTTGTGACACTGCCTCTGGACACCGCATCCAGCTGTGACGTGGCATTCATGGTTAGCACCCAGGGGTGCAGGTGCTGCTGGCTCGTGGGTTTGGTCTGTGGGGTGAGCCATGGCTGTCCTGCCCTGAATGATCAGCCCTGACATGTTCTGCACCTGCCTCTCCCAAAGCTGCATCCTGATATTAAGCCAAGGATTTGCACCCAGGCTGGACCCAGGCACAATTTGATGGCCTGGGAGGGGGTGCTAAGAGTTAACCCACCTCCAGGGAGAGAATGGTCCTTAACAGACCCCACCCTGAGCTACATCTGCTCAGTAATGGCAATATTAATCAGGCTGATGAGCTCAGACCTGGAAATGTCCCCACTCCTTTGGATCACTCTCACCCGATCAGCAGAGGACCTCACACCTGCATTTCCCATCCCACATCTGCATTTCTCACCCTGTCACTCACACTGGCAGGGAGGAACGATGAGCCTCATCTGCCAGATGATGAGTTGAAACACAGAGAGCCTAAAACCAGGGTAACCTGTAGCAGACCCTCCTTAGAGTAGGGATTTGCAGCCCCAAAAGCAGGGCTGGTCTCTCTCTCACCTTTACCAAGTGTCAACTCGCAAAAGACCTTCTGGTTTATTTCCTTTTTGTGGCAAGAGGGGACCAGGTCTATCCAGAGTCTGGAAAGAGCCACAGAAGAGAGCTGAGGCACTCGGGAAGAGCTGCCAGCGCCTCTATGGCTGTCCAAGGACTGTGCTGGAAGGGGTGCAGGATGGGATCCCCCAGACAGCCGGGTGCACCAAGCAGGGCACAGCACTCCTAGGGCCATCCCTGCCGTGTGAAAGCAGCAGTTCAGCGAGCACAGAGACCAGGAACAAGCCAGCGCAGGAACCGAGCAGCCCTCGAAGCCCTGAGAGCACAGGGCTCTCCTTCCCGCTGGGAAGCGCCGCCCAACTCATGGGGCCACCAAAGCTAATAAAGCCATTAATGGGGCCACTTGTCACCTCCTGACTAAGGCGTGAGCAATTCACACCTCATTCGAGCTTTCAAGTCGGACTGCACCCACGTTTGGCCAGTCTCCTCTCCAGCCTGCAGGGCAAGCCAGCTTAAGGTCAGTTCCTCACATTTTGGGGGCTCTCTTCCACTGAGTTTTCCAGGCGAGGCTGAGCTTAGGCTGTCTCAAAGCCCTCCAGCTCAAAGCCGGTTTTTGGCATAGCACAGGAGGGCGATGGCACACTGGCACGTCACAAGGAAGCTGTGCCAGGAGTCTCTGCTCAGTTTTCAGTGCTTGCCACTGACTTAGCAAAGTCTTTAAAGGCTCCTTTTCTAAAGTGCTCCCGAGTTCAGCAGGGCCAGTCTCCGGGATACGTCTGGACTGGCACTTGGAGTGACGAGTATCAAAGCTCCCGTGGATTTTGGATGGGTTTAGGCTGCTCGGATCTCCTGGACTTGGGCCCAGCATTCTCCACGTGGCGTAACTCCAGAAATGGAAACACTCCAAGTGAGCAGTTTCTTTCCCAAAATGGGGATTCTTCTCTCCTTTGGATGGAAAACACGAGAGACAGAGGAAATACTATCTCGTTGTACTGTGAAGGAGAGCCATTTATTAACTGTGGGTACCAAATTTAACTGTGGGTATTTTTTAATGGCAGTTCTGATGTGAATAGAAATGCTTGGACCCTTTCCGTGCAATGTCAGGAATCTGCATCACAGAATTATGTCATATTGTGAGAAACAGCGACTGAAATCAACTACGGGAGATAAAAGTGAAACCAGCTAGCCTAAATTCATGAGAAATTCATTCCAGGGGCACAGATTATATGAAATGGCTCCCTATCTCAGCTACATTTGCAACATGTGAATGCTGTAAAAGAGCCATCCTATTGCCTCCCACGCCTGCCACGTTATGCAAGGGTGGCTTTTCTCACGTGCTCTGGGGCTCCCAAAGCGCCCACGCTCTGCTGCCGGGAGCCCCGGGATGGGGTAATCTCCAAATACAGGGCACTCACTGCTCTGCACGGTGAAATCAGGGGGCCAGGCTGAAGCAAGACGTTGTTTATGGGTTTCTCATTGTTTTCTCAAGCAGGACAGTCACTTTTATTAGCTAGGAGAAGGAAGGCAGTGAGGCACAGAGGGACATGTGTGCCTGACTGCATTTGGTGTTACACACTGGCCATGCAGCAGCCACGAGCCATCGCAGCAGATCTGTGTGTGCATGGGAATGTTAGCTGAAAATCCAGGTACGTGCTCTCTAGATTATGATCTGAATGTTCTCCTTTCCATTACACCAACCTCTCTACCACTGCTGGCTCCCTGAACCAAGGCAAATGAGGACATAATAAAGTTCAAGTGATATCAGCTATTGTTTTCTAACTAGTTATTTCCCAGGACTTCTGCAAGCTTCTCCCACCCCAGGTGAAACTCAGTAATTAAGACTGACCTTTGAAAGCTCCCACTTACAATCATATCTGCTGGTTCTGCTTAATTTGCTCCCTTGTCTTACATATAAAACTGTGAATAATTGCTGCAGTTTATTAAAGTGGATTTCTTTCAGAGCGCTGAGATCATTTAGTTCCAATGCATCCGACAGTACATAATATGTATGAGTGCTTTGAGCAGGTCATGCTAATGAAAAATGAGTGGGGAGTCGTGTATCTGACTATTCCTATTTTGTACCGGTTCCACTTGGTTCTAGAGAGAGCAGGTTTACAGGATGACGCCATTTGGGAATCCTGCACATCAGGCAGGTCTCTGGCTGTGAAAAAAATGTAGACTTGTGATAGAATTATCCAAACGATAGCTCTTACAAATGAGCTGAGACTAAAAAAAATCATTAGAGGCCTTTAAAAATTAGATTTCTGGGTTTAAATATGTTTTGTAACTTGTTCTTTGTTATGTCTTCACAAGCAGAATGCACTTGTTTCATATTCAGATGGAGGGGTTTTGTTGCTTTTTTTTTCTCCTAAAACATAATTACTAGAAACTGGCTGCTGCCTCTGACAAAAGTAGAGATTTTTACAAAATTACATAAAGGAAAACTAAACAAGTGAACTTGGATCTGTGGGACTGCTAATAAAATTGAATGAGTTGGCAATGTTATGCTCTTCCTTCTGCACTCCAAAATAAGCTCTAAGGCCTGAACTTTTGATCTTGTAATCAAAAATACCAAGATATGAGCGTATTTAATTACCAATTCTGTTTCGCTTTCGAACTTGAAATGCACCATATAATCAAGTTAAATATAAAGGAGAATAAACTGAAGGAATACAGTGTAGACGGCTTCACCTGAGGCTAAAAGCAAGGCTTGGGAAGAGGGCTCTGGAGGGTTTAGGGGTTTGGATGTTGAGGTTTCTTTTGTGTTGGTCCATACACAAGAGTGGGGACTTCGGCTGGAGCAAGGTGTAGGATCCTATCCCGACACACAACTGCAAAGCTGGTCAGGAAAACAGCACCCACCCCTCTCTCCCAGAACATGCACCCTGAGAACAGCATGAAGCCCCGAGTGCACCAGATAAATCAAATCTCACAATTCACTGGATCAAGAACTGGGGGCTTTCCTACTGGTTTTATATCCTGGATGATTTATGATTTAATTTAAACACATAGTTTCCAGCTGTTTCTTTTTGCAGGCAATCACCTCGGCTACATTAACCCGACGGTGATGTACTGGTCCCAGGGAGCCCTGGAGAGAGACCGCAGCACTCAGAGGTGTGAACTTCCTCCATTTATCTTGATGGGGTGTGCACAGCCTCGCCAGGGAAGCAGGTCCAAGCACGTTAACCCCTTCACTGCCAGCCTCCACCGTGGAAAGGGCTTGTGAGAATCACAGAATCTCCCGAGCTGGAAGGGACCCACAAGGATCACCGAGTCCAGCTCCTACGTAGGACAACCCCAAGAATCCCATGTGCTCGAGAGCATTGTCCAAAGGCTTCTCTAACTCTGGCAGGCTTGGGGCCATGACCACTGCCCCGGGTTGTACAGTGGTGTGTCCTGTACGAGCTTTCCTCTGTCTTGGCAGAGCCTCCCGTGTCCCAAGGGATGCCAGCATGGAAGGGGATGAGGGAGGTTCAGCCTCCTGGACGCTGGTGCTGCAGGTTATAAGTTTGGAGATCAGAAGGTTTTTATCATAGAGCTCATTGCAACAGATGGGGCCGCACAGGTGTTACAGTTTAACGTGTTTTGAACAAGCTGTATATTTCCCTGCCTCTTGCGTTCTAACAGTAGAGCAGGGGCTCCCTGCAGGCTCCAGGATAACCCTATGGAAGACTGGGGACAAAATGGATCACACAGAATGGACAGGGTTGGGAGGGACCTCCGGAGAACACCTAGTCCAGCCCCCTGCTAAAGCAGGCTCATCTACAGCAGGCTGCACAGGATTGTGTCCAGGTGGGTTTCGAATAGCTCCAGAGGAGGAGACTCCATGTGGCAGATGGGAACCGATTCCTGGGAGATAGCTCGCTCTGGCTCCAGCACGGCTGTCTCAGCTGCAGGTTTCCTCCGCGGTATGAGCGGTGTTTGACAGCAGAGCACAAGGTTTTGCTTGTCAGCAGTGGCTCTGGCACTGCTGCCGTGGGAGTGGTCGTTGTCAGGACCTGAGACACCAAACTGGGAAGCTCCCTGTTCCTTCGGAGCTCTCCCATCTGGCTGTCAGCAGGCTCCTGCGGGCAGCACAGCACTGAGCCGCTCGTGTGCCGGTTTCAGGGGCTCTGCTTTGCAGCCAGACGTGCTCGCAAACGCCTGTGAAGGTGGCAGCTGCTGGAAGGGGCTGTGCTGCCTTCCCCTGCACAGGGCTGGCTGCAGCTGCAGCGTGCTGGAGAGGTGGTGGCAGGTCCCTTTCTTGTGGCAGGCACAGCCACCTGAGCAGGGCTTCTTGGGGAGACAAAGATGTGAGATTTAAAGTGAAATTGCTGCTTCAAAGAAAGAGCTTTCAGGAATTTCTAACATTGGAAGCAGCAGGTGACAGCCCGCTCCCAGGCTGTCCCAAAAGACAGCCTGCAGCCCTGGATGGCAGCAAAGAGGGGCTCAAACCCAGAGCAAAGCCTGCCTTCACCTCATTCTTGTGAGCCAGGGCACACACCTCTTCCTGGTGTCTGAAACAGCCCTTTCATTATGTTTATGTTTAAAAATCTATCAGTGACTAAAGCAGTTTGCATAATAAACAGCTCCAGAGCCAGAAATATTTGCCTGCTCTTGGTAAAAAAAGGAAGTCCTCAGATCCTCTTCTGAAGACGGTAAGAAAGTGACAGAGTTTTCCCTTAGCAGGATATAAATATGCGGTGCAAATAGGTGGCTGCTGTCACTGCTTACATTTTGATGTATCTCTTCAGATAGCCTGGCAGCGCCAGGTTATTTTAATGTCAAATCAAAGCTCTGGTTGTGTAAAGAAGCTGAGGAAAGGTACAGTCTGTGTTGCAGCAGAGGATGGAAGCTCCACGAAGACTGGAGGCAGTCCTGTGAGACACGTACCAGCCATGCATACTAAACCTGCCATTTAGTACACCGACAAGAAAACCCGTTTATAAGAGCTGCTGCAGAACAGAAATAAATGTCCTCAGGTTTGGGTTGGGGAAGGAGGGGTGTTTTTCTAGGCAGGCACGTGCTTCATTATCACATTAGCGAAAAGAAAATAAAGCTTTGGCCCCCTTTTACCCTCCATTTCCTTGTAGGAGAAAGAAAATAAAGAACCTGCTTATGCCAGAAGAAAAACCTTGCGGGCTGATCCCTTTTTAATGCTCTCGTGTGCAATGCACCAGTGCTGTCCTTGACTTAAATGAGTCAAGTCCTTAAATGAGCCCAAACCTGCCTGATCTGCATCCCCCCTTAGCATCACCCTTATCATCTCCCCGTGGTTCCTGCGGCCCCTGCACTCCAGCCGGGTACGATGGCGTGCAGAGACTGATAGCGAGTGGTCAGCCACACGGATAACAGAGGCTGATAACGAGGGGTCTGTGAGACAGGTGCGCTCCCCCCGCTTGCCTCCTCTCACTTGGAAATGCTCAAATTGCCCAGGAGCTGGTGCCTATGGGGGGGCCTGGCGCGGCGGGACGTCACGGGAAGCCCCGAGGGCCCCTGAGCCCGTGCCGCCCAGGGCTGCGGGGCCCGGCGGGGTGCGGGGGTGTCACTGCGCGCTTATCGCGGGGAGGCAGCAGAAACACCTCCCCTCACAGCCGCCCGCCCGCCCGCCATGCGGCCCTGGGGGCGGGGCCTGCGGAGGGGGCGGGGCTTGCATGCAAATACAGCCGGCGGGGCGGGGAGGCAGCGCATGCGCGCCGCCCGCACGGAGCAGCACGGGTCCTTACACAATGCACCGGGCCCGTCAGCCGCGGGGAAGGGGCGGGGCCTCGCATGTAAATGTAAATGTAAATCTCCTGGTGCCATTGGAGGAGGGAGAGGAAAGGGCGGGACCGGATATGTAAAACACCGAGCCGGCGTAGCGCGTGGTGGGGGGGAGGTGGGT
>VZRQ01000967.1:564989-635606 GCA_013397975.1 Machaerirhynchus nigripectus | reverse complement strand
GGGATCCGCCCCCCCCGCCCCCCGCCGCCCCGAGTGGGGGCACCGCAGGCCCCCGATCCGAGCGCAGCGGCTCTGCCGGGGTCGCCTTTGGGCCCCGATTCCTCCCTGGAAAGTCGCCTTGTCGACGGTCGGGACTTAGTCTCTGCGCCATTTTCTTTTTCTCTCTCTCTCTCTGTGGCTTTTCTCTCCTTCTCCTCCTCCCCGAGCTGCCGCCGAGCCGCCTCTGCAGAGGCACCGGGCGGCCATCCCCGGCACCAGCCTCTTGTAACCGAGGGGAAAGCAAAGTTTTTAGCTAAAAAAAAAACCCCAAAATTAAAAATCCCAAGTCGCTTTTTTTTTTTTTTTTTTTTTTTTCCAGGCCCCCCCCCCCCCCCGTCCCCCCCTTNNNCGCAGGCTCCCTCCCCCCACTGCTCCCCGTCTCTGTTCCTTTGAGGGAATCCCTCCCTTCGCCTAAAATGAAAGGTGATTGCAACATGTTGCTCTTTAAAAGAAGCTGCTGCATCCATTTTAAGATCAGTCTTATTTTCTTCCTTGCTATTTAAATGATGTGACTTTACCTTGCTGGGTGGGTTTTTTAAAATTAAAATAAAAACCTACTTTAAAAAAACCCAACCGACCACAGTATAGACAATTCCAGAAAGGTAGACAGCATCACTTCAGGGACTTTGCAAGCTAACTTCATTTTGTTCAGAAACACTTACAGGAGTCCTTTAATTTCATATATATATATATGTATATATACACTTCTATATAATTTTTTGTATATGTATATATTTATATATGAATATATGCACTTATCTGTCCATATATGTTTATATTCCTATGTACATACAGACATACAATATTATCTTTTCCAATCAGCCTGATGACTGCTAGCTTTTTCTGATAATTTATTCATTTTTATAGGAAGCAAGCTAATTGCAAGCCTGCCCCATTTGATAGGTGTCAAATTGAAGGGCTTAAGTAGGGTGAAGGGGAGTTGAGGACACACAACCAACCTTTGTGTGTGTGTGTTACTGTCACTGTTTGGGGTGTGTGAGGAGCTCTGAGCTGTCCTCTGACTGCTGAGGTGGTAGAGGACAAAAAAGGTGGCTGAAAATATCTGCTTGACTTATAGTTACACTGATTTTTAGAATGCTTTTCTGGATGATGTCCACGTGCCTGGTTGCTTTGTAGGCTACTGCGTGTAAATATTTACAGATCTACACTTGCTAGCACCTTTCTTTCTGTCAGTTCATTGGAATGTGATTGTGTGTGTGCAGCAGGAGCAGACAGTATCAAATATGCAGGTTTTGAACTCTTTACTTCCATTCTGAATTTATAGTGGGTCTCTATGAGTAATTCTTATCAGAAAAAAAGGGTGCAATGGATTTCCCAAGAAGTACAGGTGTAACTCTTGAAGCAATTTAAATATAAATTTAAATATAAGCTTATATAGGAATGCTTGTAGCCTTCTTATGCTGGAAAATACTTGCTTCATCTAAGGATCATCTTTATTTAGGGAAAAACACTCCCTGGTAAGCTTTAGTTACTTAGTACTGTTGTACGTAGAGGAAGTGATGTATATTTGACCTTTCCACTCCAGCTTCCAGTGAACCTTTTGGAGGGATTTTTCTCCTCTGTTGTGGCCACGTGCTGTTTTATTGTTCTAAGAGTTTTAATCATACAGCTGTTCAACTCCTGTGGTTTTTATGTCTGCCATGTGTTGGAGGAATTCAATACAGAAATTCAGTTTAAGACACCTTGACGGAAAAACTGAATTCCTGGTAAATCAAGCGCACCCAACAAATCCATACCAGTGTAGGTATCAGCACCCTTTCCCTCCTGTTGTGATTATTTATGGCAGTCGTGTAACATCACTGTCACTGATCAGAGGCCCCTAAACCCCAAAACCCTTTTCAGCACTGAAAGGTACGTGTAACCCTGTTAGTCTTGCTAAGGGAATAATGCTGAATAGACACTGCCTGCTCTGACCTTGTGACCACCCCTGATCTCCCTGAAAACTTGTCACCTCTGCTTGCTCTGAGTCTTGTTTCCTCTGCACAGGAATTCTTTGCACTCGTGTGTCGGGAATTGTCACGCGCGGACCCGAGAACAGCGGTTCTCCTTCAGGCAGAGCACTGAGGCTCCTGCTCTTATGTTCTTGTTTTGATCGTATTTAGTGGCAAAGATTAGAAGTGGGTGGTAGGAATCTCAAGTGCTGGTTTTTTTCCCCCAGATGTTTAGAATTGGTTTGTACTTTGATAATTGTCAGGCAGTGCTAAACAGTAGAGCCAAACTCTCCTTTTAGGCCTCCTGTACTTCACATTTGGGGGAAGGGAAGTTTTTCCGGGGGCTGGTACTGACTCATTCTAAATGTTGAGTGTAGCAGCAGTAAACATTTTTGTTAATAAAGAATGTTTTGGGTGACTTTTGACTAGTGTATCAGTGATAGGGCAGCTTAAGGACTTTGAAGCTTCCTGTTGTTATTAATGTTCCTATCTGGGTCAGTGGACACACTTTCAGGTTGTGGTCCCACAAGTTGTTGCAGCTGCAATAGGTTGGGTGGATCTGCCCACTGCAGGTCACCACTGCACAGCCTGGTTGTAGCTGGAAGCCTGGATCTGGTTACACACCCATTTCATTGATAGCAGGGTACTGTTGGGAGTGAAAGAGGGTGCCAGCAGTAAATATGTGTTCCTGGCTATTTCTTGTCATTAAATAGCCAGATCACTCTACGTGAGAGTGTCCTGGGTAAATTCCAGCTTGAGTAATTGCTTTTCATCTCAGTATCCAGGTTCTCCCTCCTGTTTGGCCATAGTGGGTATTTTTTTTTCACCTTAGCTGTATTTTTAGTATCCGTACGCATTGCAAAGAATTTTCCATGTTCAGTCCTAGCAGTGCCTGTTTGCAGACCATGCTGAGAGCAGTATTGTGCTGAAACAGCGAGCCTTTTCTGCAAGCAACATCCTTGCAGTCTTCAGCATTCAGAAGGGAAATGGAGTCCAAAACTGTTTTTTCCAACTACGGCTTGGATGCTGAAAATGTCCCCCCCTCCACAGTTAGGATTTTATTGAGTTTTGCCTTTAAGAGCTTTGTTACTCAGGTTGGATGTAACAACCTCTTACTACTGAGGACAATGTTGAGTCTAAAAGCAATTTATCTTGACTTTCAGCTCTCCCATTGTGTTTGCAGAGTGCGGTAGATAGAAATTACTTTTGTTTGCAAAATAATCAAATGGCATTCCAAAGCTACTAAATTCCACTATCTGCTATTAGTGCCTTGGCTGTTCAGCAGCCTGTGATCAGAACTTGTGAAAAATCCAGAACTGCTCAGTGTGGAGACTGAGGACATCACCCCGAGCAGTGCTTTTTGCCTCCAGTTGATTTGGCCAGTAATGTTAAGATGCAATTTGAGGTCAAGTATCACTGGAGTAACCATTACAGTGCATTAACAGGAGTCAAGTGTGAATTTGTCCAGCATCACAGAGGTGGCTTCAGGAATTCAAACATGTTTGAAGGAGGGGCTTGCTTTAACAGTGAGTATTTTCTGGGGGGAAAAAACAGAAGTCCTTACTGCTGCAGCATCTTATCAGGAACTGGCAGGTTTTTAATGTTGGCCCAAGCACTCATGAGGCATCTGTGTATTTATCAGGCTGGCAACATGAAGGAATGAGCAAGAGAGAAATTCAAATTAAATAACAGGAGTGCTGAACCAAATGCCTTACAAGTTAAGGAATTTCAGCACGTTTTGTGTTTTGCATTAAATTCATGTTTCATGTATGACAGAGCTGTGCAATAAGAGGTGTGGGTGATTTAAATGCTAACAAACTGTAGAGCAACATAGCAGAGATCTTTAGGATTTCTCAGTGGTTGTGAAACAGTCTGTTGGAGACCAGATTTGTGCTTCCTTGCTGCTGCCTTTGCTGGCGCCTTCTGGATGGGTGAGAGTTTTTTGAAGGAGAGCAGGGCCACTTCTGGCATAGGGCTGTGTGTACCTTAGCACTGCTGTTAGAGCCACTGTGCTAAACAAACTGCATGGATTTAGGAAGCGTGAAGGCACTGCCTGTGCTCTGTGTGTGTGTGACACGTCAGGGAGAAACTGTCTTTTAAGTTCTCTGGGAGCATGTCTCACAAATGCTTTAAATGTCAAACGTTTGGCAAGGGATCCAAAGTACAAAAAGGTAGTTAATGGTGTTTAGGTGCAGATTGATATCTCTGCTGAAAATTTCCTTTGCCTTTTTTTTGTGATACGTGGAGAGGAGAATCCAGAAGAATGTAGCTTGTTCCTTCCTTGCATTGCTCCCTGCCTTCGCTCCCGACTGCAGTGCTGGTGGTGAGCCTGCATTGTGGGAAGTGCTGCCCACAGCCTCAGAACAATACTTGGGTAGTTTTAAGTCTGCAACCACTTAGGATTTTTTTTTATTTCAGAAGTATTTTACATAAGATGCCAATCTCTGCAAAATTTCTTAATTTTGTTTTTGCATTGATTTTCAATATGTTCACAGCAATCTCTCACAGGGCTTCTTAGGATATAACAGTGTAGCTTCACTATGGGAATCTTCAGATTGTCATAGGTGAGAGTACTCTGAAGTAAATTGATCATTCATGACACTTCTCAGAAATGTAAATAAACATGTTGTTGGTAAGCTGCTCGTCGCTGTCATGTGCTACATAAGTTGGTTGCATCTATTTTCCCCAGCAGAAGCCTCAGAAGGGCTTTGCTAGAGACCTTGAGGTCTGTTGTGTTAATTGTTCTGACACATTCAGCATTTAGGTTAAAACTTAATGGGTGTCTGGTGGGAGTGGGGAGTTGAGTGCATTTCTGGGAGCTGCAGCCAACTTGTGTTTTTGTTAAAACTCAGCAGAATTACTTAAATGTGCTGGAAGATGTGTTTCGGGGGTTAATGGCCCATGTGTTTCTTCCTCCTAGCAGGTTTTCTTAAGATGTTTTTCCTTTTACTCCAGTGTTAAGCACTCTCTGTTATTATTGTGTTATCAGGGCTTCTTTGTTTACTTTGTAAAACATGACAAATTTTGAACCAGGGGACCAGTGTAAAAGTGTGCTTTTTTAACATGGCTTTGTGTACATTAGACACACAGCTCATAAATGTGATCGAGCACAAATCAGATCTAATTTCATTTACAACTGTGACTTCAGATATTCGTTAGATAGTTCATTGAATTCCAACCTCCTGAGTTGCACTGTCAGCAGAAACTGCAATAATATGTAATTATAACAAGTACTTAACATCTCATTGACTCAAATTCCTCTGTTAATGATTTCACTGGATTCCTGTTAAAGTAATACCTGCTGAAATAGCACAAGCCACTGCCCTATTAGAGGAAGGCTCCAGGTCAGATTCTTCCTGGTGTTGTAAATTGCTGTAGTTCTGCTGAAATCAGTGGAGCACTGACAGTGTCTCTGCTTTTTTGTTATTGGACTGCAGGGATGGGCTTTAATGTCACAGTGGCTATTTAAGAGAAATACAATTTAACGTAGGAAATCAGGGCAGATTTTTTTTCCTGTGGCTTTTCAAGACGGGACAATTTCTCTTTCAAGTCTGCTTGAGCTGGTTGTGCTGATACAGTTTCTCGTATCCTTGTAGGACATGCAGTGATTCACAAATATTTATTGGCTTATTAAATTGGTTTTGCAGCTGCCAGTTTTGTAGATACTGCTCCACATTTTATAGAAAACCTCACACTCCAAAACATGGAAGCAAAATCTATTTAGTGTTATGTATTCTGCTTCTGCTTGGGTTTTTGAAGGTCTGTGTCTTAGCTTTCCAAATCTGAGAGATGATATTCGATGTAGAAATCAGTGTTTATCACCTTGCTGTCCTGGGACTGTCCCTTTTGACAGAGCATATGACACATCTGCCTGTACCTTCTCCCTGCAGGACTCTCTGTTCTGAGCTGTTCAGCACTGTCAGCGTTTAAATGTGGATCATTTTTAGATTTCAGAATGGTTCCTCCTGTTAAGGGAACAGGAGAAGGGTATGGGCTTGCTGTGGTTTTAGCAGCGAGTTTGCTGCTGTTCTGCTCTTCTGAATAAAACAGTAGAAAATAAATTTAAAACCCAGTTCATAGCTGCAGTAGGATTACTCCTTTTAAACAGTGTTCCCAGTTACTGCTGTCCTTACTCTGCCAGTAACTGCCTGCTCCAGGGAGCTCCTCTGTGTGCGCTCTGGTGGCTTCCACTGTCCATCACTGGCTGAACACTGGAATTACTACAGCATGGAAGTGCTGTTCCAGGCAGAGCAGAGAGAGCCTTTTCTGCTGCAGGCTCCTGCTATTTCCTAGTTCAGCTGAACACGTTGTAGTAGTGGTTTCCCGGTGTGTATGAGACTACAGTATTTTTAGCACAGCGTTTGTTCAAAATGTCCTGGCTGACATAAATGCTAAATAATTCCAGTGGTTTGTAGTTGGAAATATTTTCATCTTGAATGCTTGCTTTTTAAACCAATGATCTTAGTCAGCTGCAGCAGTATCTTGTGGTGTCACAGCGAGAGTTAGGACATTTGGAAGGTGATGTGAAAAGAAAGGGTGAAGTTAATTTTGGATTCTTGTGACCTGCATGGTAGAAGGAGGATTAGAAAATTGGTTTTGGCTTCAGAAATATGAGCATACCTGCATGTTTTCAAGTGGAAATTTGGTTTCTAAATTTGACTTCTGTAGCTGCTCAGCTGATGGACAAGTGAGAGCTCCAGAGTGAAGAATGAAAGTGGAGAGTATGGAGCTGTTGTCAGTCTTCCTGAAATTTGTTCTTTTGTAACACGTACTTATCGTCAATGATTCTCGCACTTCTTTAAGATAAAAGTAGGACTTTTAAAATCCCTGTCTGTGTCAGCAGGAGCGGTGGCAGGAAATACAGTTTTGTGCTGATAATCTTGGGAGATCCTCCAACTCAACTGGTGGAGATCAGACTTGATGCTTTTGGGGACATGGGAGACCTTGGCAATTAGTTCTCTATTAATACTAATGACAGAGATGGAGTTCTGTAATGAGGGAAGATGAGTAGGAGAGGGACAGTGGGTCAAATAAGAATTGCCTCACAAATTTTCTAGTGTTGTCACAGAGTTCTGGTGATGTTTTCCATCATGTCAAGGCCTGGTTCTCTGCTAGAATAAATTACGCTACTGGTGCTTCACCCTGGGGAAGTTCCCCTTGTTTCATGGCTCTCGCTTGAATCTCAGCAGCTTCTCTTGAAGGTGGTTGCAGCAGTAGTTCAGTTTGGAGGAGTGACTTGCACTGACAGCTGCTCTGTGTTTGGGATCTGCCCGTTCCCAATTTGAAGGAGTCCCAAGGGCGGACAGCAGCGAGCATGCCTTACTTCTGTCTTGGGAAGTTCTGGAGGCGGGGGCTGGAAAATGTCTGAAATGCTTATCTTGATGGGATGGGGGCAGTGCAGACTCGCTGGAGGCACAGCAGGAAAGTTAGTGTAGGTGCTTGACACTCAGCCTCGGCAGACAGTGTCTTCTCGAGGAGAAACCCCCTGCATCTCCACCTGAAGTACTTAAATCCCTTTCTAAGTTTGAAGGTGGTGACTTCTGAAATTGGGATGATGGCAGGGTAAAGAGGGACTGCATCAGACTGTCGGGAAACGGTTTTAATTGGAGGCTCCTGTCAGTCTCAAAGAGACAAAAGTTGCTTCCCACAGAGCTTCCGATGGGTAGATGCTTTTGGATTCCTTATCGATATTTTTGACGTGAGTGTATTTGTTCATGTTCACAAGCTTGCCATATGCTTTGTGCAGTTGTGAGCTGTGTGGGTGTCCCTGTATGTATTTTTATCTTATACCTTCGTCAGAGAAGGAGCTTTTTAGGGAGTGTTAGGAAGACAATGGCTTCCTTTTCTATCAGTATTGCAGAGTGCTGAGCCTCACGGTGCCCACCAAAAGATGGAGATTTTCCTTCATCATTCTGCCCAGCAGAGGCACGTTACAGACACATGGACATTCATGGAATTCAGCTCTGCAGCAGAGTAATGCTGCAGCTGCCTGTATCTTTCCATGACAGGAGAGAGATTGATTTCTGCCTCAGGAGAGCTTGGAGTGTACTTGTAGCTTCACTAAAATATTTTGATCAGTCTGTGTAACTCATCTTCAGCTGTGTCCATTAAGCACATGTTCCATGGTGGTGATGTGCTGGTGTCCTGGTTTTGGCCGGGATGGAGTTAAGTTTCTTCATAGTAGCTGGTACAGTGCTGTGCTTTCAGATTTAGTATGAGAATAATGTTGATAACACACTGATCTTTCAGTTGTTTGGACAACTAGCTAAGTGCCTGCTAGGTCTCATCAGCTGCAGTGTACAGCTGACAGTCTTTTCACACACTCAGCATTCAGCACATAGTGCAGCTTTATTTGGGGGAGAAATACTCTTACATTCTCAATGAAGGCATAGTTCTGGTTTTTCAAGATGTCCATTTTTCTTCCATAATGCTATTTTTCAATGATTTTATAAAAATAGGACCCTGGTGGCTCGTATTCCTTACTGCTCATTTTGTAATCCCAGTCATTGATTTGCATAGTGTTACTAATTTTTGCAGCAAGCATCCAGGACCTCAGTAGTTGAGTATTTTACTGTGGTTAAGAATAAATCATAAGAAGAAATTAAATAGGAGGTCTAGTGTTGAACATGCATAAGCTGCATACAGCTTTTCTGTCTGAAACACACTGTTTGGCTGCTCTGAAATAAGTTTTACCAAATGCTTTGGAATTTCTGAAGTGTTGGGATCACTCCACTACTCAGCGTATGCAGCAGGAAATTGGAAGTTGTCCTGTTCCCATCCAAATATCTTGTCAGTTTGGTGCAGCTAGCTGTATGGCAGTGTCTAAATGGAATAATTTTAAGAATTTTTGAGAATAGTCATTGGCCAGAGATGTGGCTTCACAGTTAAGAAGTCAAGAAAATAATTCCCAGGAATGGAGCAATCCCCAAGTGCAGATAGCTTTTTAATTTTTTCCTAGCATTTGTCAAATACTCTGCTCTGTTGCCTAACACAGCTTCTGATACACGAGAGCATGAACTTGTAGAGTGTTATCCAGAACGTTTTTTCTTTCATTTGTCACTTCTGTACACGTTTTCAACTGAACCACATTGCGGCAGCTTTTCCTGTATATGTAGCATGGAATAGATGACCTTGGCTTTAGGGCCAGGGCAATGTACTTTAGTTGAACTTTTTTATTGATGGCAGTATTTTACTACTCCAGGCTTATCCTGGTGTTTGAACAAGGGGCCAGATTGTCAAAACAGCTGCTCCTCTTCCTCTGAGGTTGCGCTTTCTTGTTTTGCGGCGGCGGCTTTTAAAGACCCTTAGGAGAGAAGACTCTTCAGTGTTTTTTCCCCCTTTAAATTATAGTGTCTGTTGCAGATTTTTCAGTAGCTGGAGGTAGAATTGAGAAACGTGGTGATCTAACTAAAATGCAGAGATTTCTGGAGTTAGGGTTTAAACACAACTGAAACAGTTGTATTTTTGTGGTCTGTAAGCAGTTTCAGGAGGAGAAAAGTACAGGTGGTGGCAGGGGACAGACACCCTGTTCCATACAGTCTCTTTGGAGACCTGATAACCAGGTGGGAAGGCTGTCTTCCTTCGTCTGCTCTGCAGCAGATGCAAGTGGATAGAGTTCGTGCTGTCCCTAGAGAGATTAGTAGCTGATAAATTGGCAGTTCTTACTCCAGCTTCTGGTTTGGTGTGCAGTGCTGCCTCGCCAGCTGTCAGTGTTTCTGGAGTGCTTGGTGCTCTGCTCAGGACATGAGGGTGAAGGGTTTAATGTGAAGAGAGACTCTTCTGAAGCTGAAGGCAGAAAGCACTGGGGAGGGACATTTTGTTACTCATGGATGCTATGTCTGGGTTTAAGGTCCTTTGTGCTGTACATTGTTATCCTGTCCTAAGGCCATATTGTTTAAATAGGCAACGCAGTGGGGGAAGAGCTCTGTGCTCTTCTCAGAGCTGGAGAAACCAGAACATAGTGGGAGTGATTTTTTTCCAGCACAGAAATAGATATAAAGCTGTCTGGCTAGGACTGAGATTCAGTTGCATCTTGGACATTTGCTTCTGATTTTTAATTCCTTCTCCAGCTGAAGACTAAGGTGCATATCAAAGGGCAGCACAAAAAAAAAAAAAAAAAAGGGCTTCTGCAGTTTTAGCATATTGTTATATGCAAATCTCATCTCAGGATCTAAGGTGTGCATTTTTTTCTGTGGTGCTGTATTATTTTACGATTACTTACGATACAATACAAATGACAAATGTTGTGTGGAGAGTTCTGCAATTAGTGACATCACTGGATTTGCAATAGGGAGACAGTGGCTTCCTGGTTTGTGTGCAGGGTTCTGGTATCAGGTACATCAATCTCTTGCACCATATAGGCCACCTTGCTGTGAGTGTCTCCTAACTGGGCCTGGAGCAATTGGAAGAGCAAATTATGTCTTCTCCCAGTTTGTGAATGCTGGCAAGTGTGTGAGTAAGATCAGTTTTTGGAAAGATAAAATAGCTGGGATGGGCAGGTACTGGTTTAAACTTGCCTTAGGAAGGCACCTTACAAGTTAGACGAGCACTCTCCAGTTTAATCCAGCCTTTTGGGGAACAGGAAGCTGGAGCTCTTTGGAGATCCATGTGAAGGGGGTGATTCATTGCAACACAAGCAGCGTGTACAAAATGGAGGGATGGAGTAGAGCTAGTGACGTACTCTGAGGTTTGTTCTCTAGAGTTAATGACCACCAGATGGGGAAAAAAGGCTGCCTGCTTTTCTTCTGAGGGCCGGGAATGTCATTGAGGCTGTTAAAATGTGCTGTATCTGTGGTAATGCTGCTTGAGCACAGCAAACCCTTTGATGTGTGGATCAGAGTTAGCTTTCCTTGCTGGTGTTTCCCCTCAACACTTGGGTTTTAGAATGGGTTTTGGCTGAAGATGAGATTCCTGCAGTGTGGTTTACAGTGCACCTCAGGAATACAGAGCAAAAGTCTTTGAGTGCTTTCTGCAGTAGAAAAACTAAGGTGCAAGTTGTGTTCCAGTCTAAATGGCCAGACCCAGGGGCAGTAGGTTCATGTGGGCAGAAATGCAGTGCGAGAGATGAACTCATAACAAGTGACCTTGATTAACTTCTGCAGTGTTGCCCAATCCCACTGTAGGTGTCATCTCCATCCGTCTTTGCAGTAAGCAAGCACTGGCACAAATCAGAGTCTGAATGTCAGTGCTGTTAACTCTGATACTCGCAAGTTGTCATCCTAGAAGTGTGTAGGTGTTTGGGTTACTTCGTCTTGCTCCATCAGATGGGACATCTCTCCAGCTGTCCAGGATACCTTTGGACGTGAATGTGGAGAACATTTGCATTTTTCAAGAGCCTTTTACACTTCTGCAACCTCCTGTCCTCCTGCCTTCTTCCTACTCCAAAGCCTGGAAGACTGTCAGAGGAGCCATCATCTTGCCTGAGTCATGTAATCATAGCTGTGTATGTCACCTGCACTTCATTAGGGAACATAAGCAAGCTGTCCTTGAAATACCCGTTTTTATGAGTAGATAGAGTCTTCTAATTTAAAATATGCTGCTCTCTGGATTTTGGTAGCTGTCATAAACAATGTTTTTCTTTTATCATCAAATAGGCTTATTCAGCATCACCTGTATCTAAAGGAAGCTGCTTTCTGGGTTTCAGGCTGTTGTAATCGTATAGATATGAAAAGTACAGCTTGGCCCTTGATGCTCTGTGCTTGGCAGCTTTAGTTGTCAGCATGTGGTCTTGGGAGAGCCCAGCACGGTGAGGTTTGGTTTGCCTCAGTCTTTAGCTTGTTTTGCAGTCGATGGAGGCTGCAGCTGGCAATAAGACAGCTATCCCAATAATTTAATTCTTAAATTGAATCCTGGGCAAAAGGCAGTAGCAGTTGAATTGGCAAGTCCATAATTTTCTTGTTTCACAAAAGAAGGTGTAAAGCTGTTGTTCTGGAAGCACTGCTCTCTGTCTAACACATTTTCCCCCTTCCTTCCTGTCCTGCCCTGGAGTTGAGACTCCTGTCCACTGATGCATAATCGTCAGTTTATGGTTTTGCTCCGCATCGCTGTCAGAACATGAGCTTGTCTGTGCTCAGCAAAACGTGAATTTACATTTGAACCACAGCCTGAGTTAAAATATTCCTTCTCCGTGTTCATCAGTGGGCCTCTCCTGCAACACTCATCCTGGGCAATATTTGCCTCTTTCAGAAATCTGATAGATTTTTCTTCAAAGCTGCCAGTGTTGTCTTTGCACACCAGCTGAATCTGGTCTGCGTGCACTTCAGCAAGCTGGGTACCCTGGTGCTCAGCACAAAAGATAGCGAGTGCAGCAGGGGCACTGGTGTGCCAGTGCCAGCTCCCAGGAGCTAATCTGTGCTTGGGCTGTGCCCATCGCTCCTCAGTGTGCTTGGTGAGAATGAGAAAACGATGCTGACACCTCGGCCGTGTTTCTGAGGGAGCAGGAGCTTTGCTAAGTCTTTGTGTGCTGAAGTTAGGGTGTATTTTTAAATGGTTTTCTTTGTAGGGAATAAAGCTGTGGAGCATTGTTTAGTGAAATAAGTCCCCTGTAGCTGTATTTCACAATAACATGAAACAGTGTTCAGAACAGATGTGAGCCTCATTTAGTAAGGGCAGAATTAGTTTGGTTTTAATTTAAGTTTTTGTGGTTTTTCTTCCTTTTTGTAAATACCCCATCTATTCACCCAAGCACAGGAGCCTCATGCTCAGATTCTAATATGGAATAAGAAAACTTGAATTCCAAAGGGAATTTGTTGGTGTGCGATTTTTTTTTCTTTTCTTTTATTTTTTTTTAAATTTTTTTTTTTTAGGTTGAATTTTTATACTGTCTTTTTGTGTCTATTAACATTTTAATCTCAGCAGAGCTCTGGAATTAGTCTTTGGCAATTAGCTCCATAGGTAACCAGAGTCAAACAAGCCCTGACTTCACTTGTTTTTCCCCAGTACTAAGAAAAGTACTTAAAAATTATTGTAGTACATCGACTACAAACAAGTATAATGGTAATTTTTATCATAGTAGCTTCAGAGGCTGGAAAATGAAGTTTTCCCACTGGTTTTCAGTTCAGGAAAGATGTAGTGTTCAGAAGGGCTTTCTTCTAAGCATCCATGAAGTATTTGAAGGCTCAAGATTTAATGCATATTTGTGTCATTTCTAGGTCTGTCACAGGTGTGTTATTTCCAGTTCTGAAGGTGGTGTCATTTGGTCAGCAAGTGTCAGGGACACTTGCTCAGTTCCTCATCCTTTAAGCTCAAGCTCTTAAATCTTAATTGTCTCCTCCCCATCACTGCCAGGTATACAGATAGTGTCTATAGGTGGTGTGGTTAGCACTTTGCTAACTACAGGTGGGTGATTTCCCTGCTCCTGTCATCTGAATGGGTTTGGTTACATTCTGATCAAATTATTTGGGGAGATTGGTACTCCAAAAAGACACAGACTTAGGTTGTCAGGCGTCTTTGTACACCAAGAGTCAGAAGATGTGTCCTCCCTGCAGGTCACTGCAGTTTTCCCTTGCACTTCATCCACCCAGAATTACCCTTGTACATCAGACATGCACGTAGTTCATAAAGCATCCTCTTATGGAACAAATGCTGGGCTTGACCTTAACTGTAGACTTTTCATAGTAGCTAAGTGAGATGATTTTTGTTAGTATATCATGCTTGGTATTAGCAAATTGTCTCTTTGTTTTACTGGTCTGTGCTTACAGCTTTCAGTTAAAAAGGAAAATTGCAGTTTCTGTATCAGGGTAGCTGTCTTACTGTGAAGTGTGACAAGATTCCACTACTTTTCACAGAGCCTGCAGTGACAGAAAGTGTCTTGTTTTATATTTTGATCTCAAGTAACTCATGCTCTAAAGTCTCTTGTGAAAACCTAACGCTGAATTGTTTGTCTGGTTGTAGATCATTTCTTCAGCAGAGACTACTGCACTGCTTCACTCCTAGAGACATAAACATGTCCTTAGGAAAACAGGTTGAACTTACATTGTATCCAACAAATTTGGGGTATTTAGTATGGTATCACAACAAGAAAAGTATTCCTGTTACAAACTGTTACTTAATTCTCACTTTTATTAACCACTTTCTTCAGGAGTACCTTGATCTGTTGGAGAAGCTGCTTAGTATTGGGAGTGGCGTGTGAAGTTAAGTATCTCGTGTTGTTTGCTAATTTTCAGAATAGGTTATTCACTATCACTCTTTCTCCTGGCATTAGGGCTACTTGTCATGTAGTTTTCCCCAGTTATGGGCTCTGTTTAGTATTACACAGTCCATTAATGGAAGCAGAAGGCTCCAGGGTTTCACTGTCGGTGCCTTTTTACATCTGATAGGATCAAATAAAAGGTGATCACAGGTCACAGTTGTGACCACGGGAAAAAGAGCGAGTTTTCCCTGCTCTGCTGGAGACTGGAGTACAGGAAATAAGATAATTGCTAGTTCAAAAATAACTTGGTTCACTTTAAAACTTGTAGAATAATGTCGCTGAAATGCATGGAAACTCAGATTAAATCTGTTTGGATATTGCAGTTTCAGAAACTGCTGGGGCTGCTGTGCACTCCCGGGTAAAGCTGAACTTGCTCAGAGGAGAGTGAGCCTTGCTCTCTGCTGGATACCTGGATAGTGCTCTCATTCCCAGATGTGGTTTCGTCTAGCACAGGCTTGAAATACTTGGAAGATCAGGGTAGGAGGGAATGGTGCAGCTGCTGCTCTGGGCTGTTTGTGTAGGAGCAAACTGCTAAATCAGCTGGAGTGGCTGCAGCTTCCACGCTGTCAATTAGTCCTTCAAGTAAAATTGATAATAAATTTTAATATATGTTATTGATTGAATTTTGACTCCAGTAAGAATCATAATAACTTTTTAAAAAATGGTCTCAACATATATAAAACTGGCAGCCAAGAAACTTAAAAATATTTCATAGCCTTACAGCTGAATCATTCAGGCATAAATTATGAGATTGTAAATAGTCTTTGATGTTCATCTTGTTTCCTTTGCCTATTTTTGCTGTCAAATAATCAAGTGGAAATAAATATTTCCTAATGCATTGGAATACCCCTGAAAATAAGCTATATAACTTGGGTTACTCACTTTAGGGTATATTAAAGAGGAATAACAGAGTCTTGAATCTTTATGGTCTCTTCTGTAGTGCTCATAGTTTTTCAAGCATGTTTCTACCCCTCTCACCAACCAACCTTTTAAAATTATTTAAATACTATTAGGTTCCATGTTCAGAAAACATAAAAAGTAGAGAATGTGATTATGTTGCAGTAGTTGTAAAGCAGAAGCTCTGATATGATGGGAGCCTTTAGCTAAGCACTTGGAGTTTGAAGTGTAGTGATAAATGAACTTGTGATGGCACTTTGCACCTGCAACCTATTTCCTTTGGTTTAAACAGCTCATTTAGTGACTGTGGTAGTGGAAGGCATTTGAAAGCTAAAAAGAGAAAGCTGTTTCCACACCTTGTTATTTCTGCATAGGTAAAGAAAGGACTGCTCTTAAAATTGAGGCACAAGGTAACCAGAATTGATCCAGTTCAGTTTTTAAGGACTATGCTTGCTTTCTTTTAGATGGGAAACAAATTGCATAAAAGTTTCCTCCCCTTCATGTCTTATTCAAGGCAGATTTGAGTTTTTCATGGGGTGGAATCTGAAAATGTTGGCTCTGTGTTGCATGAAGAGATGCCAGCTATTAGGTTTTTTTTAAAAAGGAAAAAAACCCCAGCAAACAAAACCGAACAAAAAACCTCACCAAACTGATAGTAAATTGCATGGAGTTTTTTAACTGAAAAATTCAGGAGTGTATCATGCATAATAATGTAGCCACAGCCTTTTATCCTGTGTTAATAGGTTATGTTTTATATTCAGGTGTCTGTAGTGGTGTGATGTAACAGTTGTCAACTAGTGAGATTTGGCCTGGATTTAACATAATAAACAGATTACAGCTGCATGAAGAGATTAAAATCAGTGACTTAAAGTAACATTTTGTAAATTGAAGACTTCCAGTGGAATTTAGTGCACCATATCTAGAAGCTGTATTTACTAAAATATTGCAATCATAGTCTTACTTTAAAGCTAATATATCCTACAGTGCTCTGCTGATCCTACTTTCTGCGTCCTCTTTTCCCTTCCTTCAGAAGACTCAGGAGTACAGAAGTGCAGAAATCTCAGTTGTCATTAAACATTTACCTTTTGTTTACTTTCTTGTGTACTTTTAGCTGGAATCAGGTTTCTTCTTGTATGCTAATTGTGGTAAAATCCCCTTAAGGCAGGGGAATTGCATTCCCTCCCTTGATTTGAGAATGGGACTTGTGGCAAGGCAGACTCTGGTGATAAAATGCTTCTAGACACTGCTGGAATTGGCCTCTTGTGGGTGAGTGATCAATTAACTCACCCACAATGGGGACAGAGGTGAAATCCGACTGTATCCATCCAGTGCAGCCCTACACTTTGAAGGAATCATTTTAGATAGAAGAAAAAAACCAGCAAAACAAAAACCAGCAAAACAAAACCCAGCCAAAAAACCCGGCTGGGATCAGTGTGGGAGTTGCTCCTACAGAGAAACCAGCTTAAGTGTAACAAAAATAAGTTCTCAGTCCTCTAAAACAAACTTCTTCTAAGACTTTGGCCATGCTACCCCATCAGTTCAGCTTAATAGGAATGATATTAAACAAGTAGTAGGGGAATAATCTGATTCCAGTGCATAAAGCAGTGTTACCGCTTGGCAGAGGTGATTTAAAGCTTCTACCAGCTACTTTTTTTGTCTTGTGCATTCAATTTACACTCTAAAACCAAGCATTGCAGAGGCTTGTTCCCAAGGGTGCTGCCTCTCAAGTCTTTCCTCCCTACAGCTAGCAGACCAGCACCGGCCAAAGCCACAGGGAGTTGTCAAGGGATGGTTAATAAAGGCTGTGAGCAGATGCCATTAGAGCCTCTCCCTGAGGACGCCCAGCATGTACCACTCCCATGTGTATAAACTGTATGATCCTGGCTGCTGACACAGGCTGGGCATCCACTGCTGCAGCAGAGGCAGTTCAGTGCAAGTGCTTTTTCTCTTCCCTGATTTGTTGAATTTTTCCTTGGGGGGAGCCCTTGTTCTGGATTAAACCCAGGAGAGTCAAACACACCAGCCCTGTCCTTGTGTGGTGTTGGTGTGGATACAGGCTCTGTGTGAGCTGCTCTTGGGACATCACTCTTGTGCTGAGGACGTGTCAGGATTTCAGGTAGTCTTTACAAAAAACTTCCTTTCCATGAGTTCAAGTACAGTAGTGATTTAAACAGCCAGCAAGAGAAAATGTTTTTCTAGTTGACATCATTGCAGGGTAATTACTCTTGACAACACAGCAGTTTTCTTGTTATCTACTACAGTTTTTAAAACTTATGCCCCAAAATAATATCAACCTATTTTTTAAATATGGCTGAAGTCTCTGTTATCATCTGTAAGGACTAGGAATTGCACTTGTTTGCCCCTGTTTTCTCCTGGTTCACCTTCTAAGTTTGCATGCAGTAATCAGCTGTTGCCTTTGCATCACGAACTGTGCTGTTTGCACCTTTGCAGTCTAATGATGGTATAAAGAGCATTTGGAGGCGGAAAGAGCTTGTGCTGGGGGCACTGACTCAGTCTGCGGCTGGCGTAGAGAACACGAAGTTCTCTTGTCTGCAGTGTGAAGTTGTGACAGATTGCACCAAAAGATTCTCTTTGCTCTTGACCCAGTGTGTTGAAGTAACTCTCGGGGCTGTTGGTGGGGCAGTTCTTTGCCAAAAATCCCCCAAAGGCAATTCAGCTGTCGCCTACCTGTGTCTGGATGAGGCAGCAGCACTGTCACTGCGCGCCTCGCTTGAGGTCTGGGCTTGATTCTTGTGCGGCACCTGAGCACAGGCTGAGGTTCTCTGAGCTTGCAAGCAACCAAAGAGTTAAAGTGCCTCTGGTGTATGTGCACTTGGTGTTTCAGTCCACCTGGAAACCAGAAGAATAAGAGTTAATAAAATAAGGGATTTGTTTTAGATAATGTTGAAGTAAGGGATAGGTTATCTCCTGCCGTCCCTGATAGCTCCGAAGTCTAAACAGGGCTGTAAATGCTGGGATTGCCCTGTTTGCTCGCCTTCTGCCCTGGTTCTCTAGAGGCCAGTGCCTCTGGTTCTTTCTCCTCAGCGACTCGTGGGTGACCCTGGGCAGTTCTTTTTGTCTCTGTCTCCGGCACATACATCCCTCGGTGCGGTGGGTACATCCCTCCCTTTGTCTCTCCCCGAGAAGATTTTGTGTGACAGCACCGCGTGACAGTTTGTGCGCTAAGCTGTGGATCTGTGCTAAAGGTTGGTTTCTTTCTGACTCTGAAAATAGGATTAGTCCCCCTTGCATTATCTATTTGAATGCCCTGAAATTTTACCTTCTTTCATAACTTTAAGCTAGTTTTACACCCCTGGATGCCAGACTGGTTTGTGAACAATTGTCCAGGCTTTCCTGGCGAGTCCGTCTGTCCCACCGTGCTGGTTATGTTCTGTGTTTTGCACAATAAGGAAGAAACAGGAGAATTTGCAATAGCCTGAGATTAGATGGTGTAGTAAAAGTTTTTAGTATTAGTAGATCTAAAATCCACAAGGAACCTGCTTTTAACAACTACTTTATCAAAACGTTTTCCCCCTCCTGTTGATGTGTAACAGCTGTTTGTGCTCAGCCACAGTCACTTTATATACCTGTAAGTCCTTTGGGATCTCAGTCCTGTATATTTGTGTAGTAGCAAATGGGGATGCAGATGGAGCTACAATGAGCGTAGGGCTTTTGAAACCTGAGAGATAGCTACGATCAAACTTGTTTCCCCTAGATGCTACTTGTTCTCTTTAGATCCCACTCTCGGCCTTGTCCCAGCTTCCTGATGTGCAGGAGTGTGGGCTATGGCTGTTAAATTTTGAGGCAAAAGTGTGTCTTAGTTTTGCTTCTTTTTTAAAAGATGGATGTGCAATGCAGGACTTTGTTTATTCATGTGGTTGTAGACTCATAATGTAAAAGGAAAAAATTGCTGAAACTATTTCTATCCCAGTAAGGGAAGGCAAGGAACTCCAGTTCTGAATGGAGGAGGCAATGGAAAATAAGTACTTCCACTCATAAAAGTGTAGCCTTATAAGAATAAATACCACTAGGGACAAGAATGGGTTTGCTCTTGTTTCCTTAGGAGACTACTCTGGACTCTCCTCTCTTCATGCCAGCACAGCAGCATTATAAGCTGTTCAGTGATGCTGTTCATTGCCCTGAAGTTTTAATTTGCTGTTCTGTTTTATTCTGCTTTGTTAGTGGAAACATACTAATGGGTTTCAGTCTCTGACTCTTATTTGTACAATTACAGGAGAATGTTTTACATCTTGGGAATCCCTGGAAACACATGTTTCTGTTCACATGGAACTTTTCTGTTTTTGAATGCAAATAATGGATTGAAACTTCATTGTTGCCTCTCGGTTGGGAGCCCTTTGGCATGTGTAAGAAGCAGCTATTAATTTAGCCTTTCTGTACTGATCAAACATGTATTTTCTTGCTTTATAAGGCTTCCTTGGACTTGTTCTGTGTGTAATATTGTCTACTGCAATTTTACTTGCAGTGATTTTATGCATTTGTTACACAGCAGCTAAGATCTGTGGAACAGGCATATGTGAACGTGCCACCTCTTAGAGAAGAGGCCATGTAAGAGGTGCTGACAAGTCATTAAACTTGCTACTTCTGTCTACACCATTAGATGTTTTGTTGCAAGATGCCTGTAGTGTAGCAGTTTCTTAAGGTCAGCATCCCTGTATGCCACACAGCTATCTCAATTACTTCAGCATTAATTACCCACAGAGTATTAGCTACTTCCCCAGCAGGTGAAAAAATGAGGTGCACAGAAAATAAGCAATTAATCCAGTGTGGCTGAAAAAAAGACTTGAAGAAGGGCTCAAAACGTGCACTAAGAGTGTCTGTCCCCTTTCTGAAGAGGCTCCTACAGCACGTCTTGCTTTACCTCCCAAGCCTCTGCAGTCTGGGTGAGATTGATGAAATGCCGGCAGTGACATTTGCTTCAGGTTAACTTCATGTCCCAGAGGCTTCAGTCACACAAGATAGGAGTGATCAGTCAGGTATTTTTTTTCTGGCATCCTTAACGTCTCCCTGATAAGCTTTTAATATTTGGGGTGTGGGACAAGTGTACACCCCAGCTTGCCTTGTCCTGTGGCCACCATGTGCTGTCCCTGTTAGCAGTGCTGTCACGTTGTTTTACCTCTCTTCCTTAGATTGAAGTTGTCCTGAGGTTTCGGTGGAGCAAAAGGTGCGTTGATCTTGCTTTGCAAAATTTATGTTTTTAACAAGCTATGTAATATCCTTGCCTGCATACTAAAACTTCACTGGAACATAGGGGAACTTCTTGAGAAGTTGGTGGAGCTGTTCTAAAGGACTGAGAATGGCTGGAGACAATTATTTTCTCTATCCATCTCTCTTTACTCTCCTGTCAAGATTCATCACCAGGTCATTCCATTGGTTTCTTCTTTTCCCTCTATTCAAAAGCAAGGAATACTGGGCCTTCAAATTACAAGATTAATGAAGAATGCAGTAACTAAGGGGTCTGTCTTGTTCTGAAGCCAAGTTTCCCAGACCGGTCCTTTTAAGGAAAAAGACATAATATCTGTCTGGCCCTGGAGTATCTTTTGCCTCAAGTAACTGCTGAAGTGTGGAGAGGGGTTGTGAGGTCATTGGTTTTACTCTGTTTCTATCCTATCTACAAAAGTACTAAGTTTTCAGGTTTTGGCAGAACTGGTTACAATGTGGTGTGGTCAATTGTGGCTCAGCCCAAGATGGGTTTTGTCTTCGAGTAAATGTAGTATGGGAAATAAATGGAGGTAAGTCTATTTAGTTGTGCTGTATTTCTTCATTTGAGCCCTTAGAAAAAAGAAGAATGCTCTCTGGCTTAGTTTTACTTTTAGTAATAAAGTTCCTGCCCTAGAAAGGAAAAACTGGTTGTTCTGCTGTACTTCTCCAGGCTCCCTTTTTGAGTTTTCATTAGTTTTTCTCTTCTATTTCTTCTAAGATTGGAAAATGAATGACTGCAGATCTGAGCTTCACAGTAAAGAGCTGCTTTGTGTATTCCACTTGTGCTTAGTCACAGTTAGTTTAGTTGTTTTGCAGTAAACTATAAAACTCAGATTTTATCTGGTTTATGGAGGGAAGCAGTGAAGTGCTGAAGTGTCAGCATCCCTGAACTGCTGCACCTGACCCAGGGAGGCATCTGAAGTGAAATAAGCTTGTGATAGCACAGTAACTTACTCGTTTGAATTTGACTTCAAGAAGGATTTTAAGGATTTAGATTTTTGTAGCAATGTAGATTGTGGAGGTATCTTTATAAATGCTGGTAAAAGGTTTTGTGTCAAGTTGTGTTTGAAATGTGTATCTTTGCCATTAAGTATGGCATTATGAAATGAGGAAGCAGAAGCCAGACAGTCTTGCTTCAGTGTCATTGGAGTTTCTTTCCTTTTTCGACTGAAAACCCAGATACTGCTTCTGCTATTGAATTTCAGGCTTAGGTTATGGGAGACTCAAGTGGTGGTTTCGCTCTTTCAGTCACTCTCATTTTAGTATTCCAGTGTTTTGCAGTGAGTTATTGCAGAAATAAACCAGCACAGCAAACAGACCTGCAGTACTTTTCCAGGGCAAATGTTTTATGTGTATTCTGTAGTTGTGTAAATAGGGCCAGTAAGTGACATATCCAGTTTCACATGGGAAGTTTATTTTAGATTATGGTTTTCTACTCCAGTGTATCATCCACAATACCATCATCTTTCTGAACAATGCCTTCTGGGTACGGTTTTCTGCTCTTGACACATGTAGCCGTGTAGAGAGGTTTTTCAGTTTCTGGACCTTTCATATGTACACTTGGGTTTTCTTTGTCTGCCCTGTGTTATTGGGAAAGGTGTTGTCTCCCATACCTATGTGCAGTTCTGGTTTCTGTCCAGGAGCTTTTCTTCTCCCTTTTCTGGGCTACAGTGATATCAATCCATTTAAATAAATTCCAGAAATGCTTTTTAATTGATTACTGGAACACCATGACCATAATGTGACTTCATGTCACTGCAATACAAATATTTTACAAAAGTTTAGACCCTTTCCAGATTACTCAAGTGGGATTATTGTACATGGGTTTAAAATTGTTAAGTCAAAACCCATAAAGTCAGATGACTTGTCCAGAGTTAAAACCTGTTTAAGAGTGAGGGTCCCTGTGCCTCAGATCATGCCACGTTCTCCATAGGGTGGTTGTTCTGAGCCACACAGGGCCTGCAAATGGGGTTTTTTGACTGCACCATGTTTGCTTTCTCAGGCAAGATTTATAAATTGACCAGCACCTCACAGAGTGACCTTTACACATGGAACTACATTGCCTGTTTAGGTAATGTACTATAACCTTGTCACTATCTGTGTTAAAGATCTTGGATAATGACTGAATGTTACACTCTTTCTACTTGCGGTATCTGTATATTGTAAAAGTTAGTGCAACACTAGACCATTCTGGTCAGATGCCAAGGGCAAAAGTATGTATTCTTTGCCAGGAACATGAATAATATTTTAGACACCTTGGACTACATTCACACGTTTGAACACTCATAACCTTTCCTGGCATCATTTCATCAACTAAACTGTGGTCATTTTAATAGTAGTCTTTATACACAAAATGTAAGAAATTAAAACTCTAAAAGTAATATGATTTGACAGAATAAATGGTAAAAAAACCAAACTTGAAAGTAAGAAGCCTTTTTCTGATAACTGCATTTTAAGATGAATGCTTAAAAGGAGAGCCTGTGGGGGTAGGAAAAATACCAGTAAAATTCTTTCATTTAGGCAATAGTAAAGAGACTTTAAGCTTTGCTTACTATTGCATCACAACCAGTGAGAAGAACTCAGCCTAACTAGTAAAGAGGCTGCTGTGGAGTACATGGTCTTACATGAAGGTGGTATTTTAGCTGAGAAGGGACTGACCATTTCTCCAGTGACAGGAAGTTTTTGAACTTGACCAGCTTTTGAACCTAATCCAGTGTAAGAGTTACGTCGCTTTCAGCTGCATAATTTAGCAGTGGAACTGGAGAAGTGTTTTTTAAGACTCTTCTCCTTTCCAGAGAGGCTGAAAAGACCCTGCTGGTTTCCTCTCTGCCAGTAGCAAAGGGTTTCTTGCTCATGCTTCAAGCTGGGTACAAGAGAGAACCCTGTACTCATACACACCAGTGATCCTGGAAGCCTTGGGAGCTCGTTTGCATCTCTTTTAACACATAACTAACACTGAGGCACTGGATTTAACTCGGGGCAGAAATTTCAGCCACTCATCTGAAGCAGAAGTGTTACTGGAATAACAAGAATAATAAGAAGTTAAAAATGTTTTCCTTAGTTGGTAACAAGTTGGATTTTTCATGCTGTGTCCTCAGATTTTGGGCACAGATAGTGATCCCAAGAATCCATAAGGCGTAAATCACCTTTCTGGACATGAGTGTAGAGAAGTATTGAGATGGTGCTTCAAACAGATTAAACACGAGCGTACTCAGCATTAGAGGTATTTCTAGCAAGAGGAGAAGAAATTGGGATGTTTCTGGAACCAGAAGGAAAATACAAAAAGTCCTTGTCCATAGAATCTAGTAAAATACTTTAAAAGAACAAAGAAACCTCTCTGTAAGCAGGTTAATGAGCTATTTAAATTGTGCCCACAAAAGCTTAGAAGAAGGTGAACAGAAAGACAGCAAACCTGAAAGGCTGATATTTATCTGGAAAAGCTACTGTTGACCAGAAATTGGGGTTACCAGGTGTTAATTTGCCAGCTACCTCACTTAATCAGGGAAAAATTGGAAGGAACCAGATTGTGCTCACATCTTTTTTTCTCTGTTCTTAAAAAACCCAAAACTAATGCAAAATGATGGAAGAGAAATAAAAGTGGGTGGTGGGAGTGGGATAAAATGGCATCTGTAGCATCCTGTATCTTGTGCCAACATTACTCTCTGGGCAGCTGTACTGGTTGGGCATCCAGGAGCTTACGCCCCTCTCTGATTTCAGTCGTTTATTAGAAAAGTTGCTGTCAAAACTGAAATATTAATGCAGGAAGTAGCTTGACTTCCCTTGATTGTGACATGTAAGTAGTGTTTTGGGAGGTGTGCAGAGACAGGTGTTCAGGAGTGTTTTTTAGGCAAATGAATTTGGCTCATGAATTAAAACATCACAGTCCCACATAATTGTTTTGTCGCCAGACTAATTAAGCCAAGGGTTGTCCTTGTTATGAAAGGGGACCACTCACCTTTGCTGTCTGTTGGGACTCTTCCTCTCCAGGTGACAACTGCCTGCTGGAAGAGGCTTTCTTTGACTTCATCCCTGTTCTTGCCATGCTGCAGTTGGTGATGCCTGACCTTTTACAGCTCCGTTCCTGGATAAAGAGTAAAACTGCCCTGTTCCAGGCAGACATGTATACAAGTATTGCAAATAGGGTTATGACTCAGCCTTTCCCCAGGGACTCAGCGCTGGAGCGAAGGCGGAGGGGGGAACAACACAGAGCCACAGACCAAAAGTACTTAGAATTTCCCATCCTTAAATCAGCGTCCGTGTAATCTAACAGAGTTAAAAGATGAATCAACCCTACAAAAATGCAGAGCTGCTCGTGATTTGTTGGAGGTACGGGGGAATGGCAGGAATAGTACAGGGACTGCGGTAATCTTTTGGAGACATACCAGGCTCAGCATTAACAGACAGAGATCCAGTGCCAGGGACATCAAGCTTTCTAGAACAGAAGAGATGCCAAAAGCTCTGTTTGGGTTAGAGGATACTGAAGGGAAAGCCTCAGGGGTAATGGATCCTTGCCCAGTGAGCATAACCCCTGTCCCTACTGTAACCTTGTGCTGAAGAGAGACTTCGCATTTTCAGAAATATTTAAATATCACACAAGCTTTTGGGGGTTTAAACTTCGCTCACAGTAGACAGTGGATTTTGCTAATGGCCTTGGAGAAGGAATACTGTTTATCTCCTTGTTTAGTGTTAGAGGGAATAGACATACTTAATGGAAGGTATAAAAGGCAGGAAACAAATCTGAATGTGAGAAAATGTCAGACCTCTTTCCGTAGCTGATGTGAGGCTGGACTTAGTCAACTACTAATCAGCTGCAAGCTGGGAGAGAGTTACTGGAGGCTGGAAGATTCTTCTAGGAATCAATATGCTAAATATATCGAGGAAGATACATTACAGACAGGAACACTTCCCGTTGATTGCCTGTGTGCTGATGAGGCTTGGAGTGAGGTGGCCCTGTTCCCAACTCAGTCATCTGTTGCCTGTGTAGTTCAGTCAGAGGTGATGCTGCGCTGTGTCCTGGGAAGTGGGACACAAATGCGAGTGAAATGGCTTAAACTTAATGTCAGCAACCAAATAACCATTGGCTTGGACCCCGAGATAAAGCCAGTCTGGAACAAAGCATTTTTGTGTAGAATGCCAAAAAAAAGAATCCTGTGCTTTTTAACGACCCAGTCTCCTGAACTTCATCCAGCTCCACCCTTAACAAAAAAAGAAAGACCAAGAGCTTTAACGCCTTCTGAGGACATACATATGTCAGTTCAAGACTATTTAATAAACTCTTTTGAAGTCTTCATTCTTAACCTACCTCATGCCATTGTGTCAGAAAGCAACACTGTGGAGTTTGAATACTAGGCAAATATTCCAGAATAATTTAATCCTTAAGAGATACACCTGGGAGTTAGACCTCCATGGAAGCACTAAATTTAAAGTGTTGTTCACAGTGAGAGACACCAGGTAGCTCTGCCTTGACATCTTTTGGCTTCTCCTTTTGAGACCATGCACGAGACCCATTGTTCCCCGGCCACTGTGGCCTTTGAGCCAGAATAGCTCTGTGGAAGACGTTCCTGTTCGCAGTCCTTTGGTAGACAGTAAAGAAAAGCTGTCTGGCAACAAATCCTAGCAAGCTGAGCTAGTTTAACTGGTCAAGTGTTTGGTGGTTTTTTTTTGTTTTTTTTTTTTCCCCCTGCAGTACCAGGCTTTAATTTTCTAAAATACCAGATCATTGTAAGCAGAGTCAGGGGTTGAGGAAACAGATACCCAACTCCAGCAGTTCTAGGGTATATCCCTGGAACTGCTTTCCAAGAGTAAATATTAATTTCAGCTGTAAAGCACAAGTTAGCTGTAAGGAAATCTGGTGATCGAGGTAAACCGTTCTGTTTTCTGCTTTTCTTGGTGAAAAGTCATCACGTGGCTCTAAGTTCTAAAGAAAATAGCACTGAGCACAGTCACACACGTTTTCCATCGATTGGTTGATAGGAAGAATTGATTGTGTGTGTGTGCTGTGCAGTGACTGTACATAGCTCTGTGTACAGCATCACGCTGGTTTCTCTCGCAGCTTACCTATTCATCAAGTGTAAATAGCTGCTGTTTGCTGCAGCCGGGGCTGTGGGAATCAGTGAGTAAACCCTCTGTGGAATAAACCCCAGGCAGTTTGCAAACAGCCAGAGCTTCCAGCTCCTGGCTGAACCGAAGAACCGTAAGTGTGAAACGCACTGCGAAAACATTTTTGCCAGTGAAATGTGTGTTGTCCTGGTGGGAAGAAGGGCTCAGAGAAATTGCTTCTCTGCAGTTCAGAGCGTGTGGGTGTCCGGTCCCCACACAGTTTGCTAGAGATGCCTGCAGACTCTGCCTGCTGTGAAAGAGATTTTGCTCTTTAGGTACTTGAAAACTCTTTGGTGCTTTATGCTGTAACGCCAAATGTTCCACGTAACCTGCCACGTGCCTGTATATCAAAATATGGAAAACCTAAGTCCTGTGATTTAGATGTGTGCACTGTGTACACCAGAGCACTAGGAAACATCGCTGTGTTCAGGAGGATGGAGGAAAGGTGCAGAAGGCAACTCGGAAGCTTGAATGTCAGCATTCCCATGTTGGTTTATGTTGTCTTTCTGCAGGTGTCTGAAAGCAAACCCTGAAGTTACAGAAAGCAATAGGTTAGAATTATGTTCTGTGGGTATGTTTCTTCTAAATCCATTTGGAATGTTTTTGAGGTTATAAGAGCTGGTGTCAGCTAAGGAGAAAAATGAATTTGTGGCGAAAGACTTGGAGTCAGGAGGATGAGGTTTGTTCCTGGCTCTGCAGTGCATTTCCCATGTGACTGTGGAAGTCACAAAATCCTTTTGTTGCAGTTTCCTATTCTTAGTGCGGGGATAAGAGTCTTTTTAGAGGCATGGTAGCATCTTTACAATTAACTAAGCATTAATACTTTACATCCAAGATCTCTGGTGGAAATTCTACCACTGGTGTCTGAAAAACAGTTGCTAAAGTCAGCACAGCTTTTAGATTTCCTGAAGAGCTGGCTTAATTTTGGTTACTTTGAGTAGCATGTTCAAAACCAAACCTGGGGGGAGTCTTTGGGTATTGCACAACCTGGGGGGAGTCTTTGGGTATTGCACACATTCCTCCCATCACACTGAACTTGACTGTAAATGGCCTTTTGAGGTGGTTTTGAGGTGCTAGTTCAGCCTCAGCTTCTTTTTAATATACTTGTAAAAAATGCTTGTAATTGGGTACATTTACAATTCAACTATGTTGCTCTTTTTCTCTGCTGAATTCATTTCCTTGATGTTTTAGAGGACTTCATTGTGCAGCACAGTTGTCACTGAGGATGGGAAGTGTCACTCAGAGCAGAAACTGATAGCAATAAAATTACTGTTTTCCCTTAGACTCACTTGAGTGCCAACTCACATTTCTGACCTGTCACGTAATTGGGACCAGCCCTGACCTGTGTAGGTTGGTGACCACCAACACAGCTCATTACAGCTGTCAGGTTGGATTTTCTTGGTGGGGCTGTTATCAGAGGGAGGTAAATGTGCCCTGCAGTAGAGAAGCAGGAGGAGAGAACTCTTGCTCCTCTTCTTTTCAGCCTTTCTTTTCATCTTCTGCCATTACTCCCCATTTTCCTTGCTTTCTGCCTGTCATGTTATGTACTGTTGGGGATAGGAATAAAATGGTTTTAATTCGGAGCAGGGAGAAGGGAGGGATGCTTTGTCAAGATTAAATTCTTGTAGAAGTAGAAATCTTGAAATTTGGGATTCACCAGGCCTAATGCCTCAGCTTTATGCTTTGTTCCTATATCCTTTCTGTCTATTCAACATGAATACTTGAAAGCATAGGAAGCCAGGCTGCCCATCTGCCAAATAAGGTTGAACTCACTGTATTCACAGGTACCTAGTTAATGGAAGGGTTACATTTCTTCAGGGTCTATAAAGCATTTAAAGGTCGTTGAACTAAAGACCATGTAAATGCAGCTGTTGCCAAGATGAATTAACTTGTGCTGCAGGAACAATGAATCCATTTAGGACCTCTGAAGCCAAGATTTTTGTTACAAATTTTGAATCACAGAAATACTAGAATGCGGTGGGGAAAAATGCAGAGGTTCACGAGGGAGGTGTGGAGTTTTCTCCCAATTTAATTTCTTTTGTTTTGCCTCTCTGCTTACAGATTCTCACAAACACAAAGATAAACACAAAGACCGAGAACACCGGCACAAAGAGCACAAGAAGGACAAGGAAAAAGACCGGGAAAAGTCCAAGCACAGTAATAGGTGAGGAAAAAGTGGATGAAGTCTTGATAGGCTAAAACACCATTGAATGTGCAGTCTTACAAGAATTACTCTGATAATAAATGAGTATGGAATTGCTACATTTTGAGTGTGGTTTTTATAAGTGTAGGTGCTTTAAGCCTGATTTTTGTCACTGCCTGCGTTTCCATGTGGGTGGCTGAAGCTGTGTATCTTGCAAATGCGAGCTGATAGTAATGTATAAAAGATTATTGTAGCTTAGTGTTGTTAAAAGTGTAGAAAGCTAGCTCAGCCTCACCTTCATGCAGATTGTTGGGTTTTGTTCATAATCTTTTGTGTGTGGCTCCAGCTGTTTGTCAGAAGTGTGGAGTTCTCTTCGTGCTGGTATAAACCCCCACTGCTTTAGCAGAAGTAGTAGACCCCCATGTCACTACTAAGCCTTCTCATAATTAGAAGTGCCTGGAAAGATGGTCCCCCAGAATGACGGTGATGTCCTTGGCCTGCCACCACAGTGGCTGGGTGTCTCAGCTGTGTGAGGCAGCACTGGGAAACTGCTGGGTTAGATGGATTCCAAAGGATCGTGTGCTGTTCCGTGCGATGTGATTTATGCACTACGCTGGCGCTGTGTGGGGGAGGTGTTTGATGCCAGTCACTTGCCCGGTCACCCACACTGATGCGATGGCCTGTAGCTCTTGAGCTGGTGAATTCCATGGTGCAGTTGCTCCCTAGCCTGGGCTGTGAGCTGCAGGAAGCAGGATGTGGAGGGCTGTGTGGTGCTTTGCTGTGGTGGAGCACAGCATGAGTACGTCACAGCCAGGATGTTACTCAGAGAAGTTTTCTCCATTGTAGCTCCTGACACACAAGTGTCGTGGAGCCTACATTGCCACCAAAACCTGCAAAAAACAGTCCCTGGAGGGAAAGTTGCTGGTGTGACACTTGGTGAATGACAGACAGTGTTTGTGCTGTGGGCAAGCGAGTGTATTAAGTAATTGCTGTGCAACTGTGATAGCGCTGTCCGAAAAGGAACAAAAAAGCTTGTGTTAACAATGATTTCTATTAAAAAGAAGCATGAAAAGGAGGGAGTCTGTGCAGAACTGTGGGTTTGTTTTATTAGGCTCACACTTGATTTGAATTTTCTGTGATCTTTTGAGAAGTTACACAAGCCTACTGTTCCATAATGTCTTTTTTTTTTTTTTTTTTGGAAAGTAAATGAATGATGAGGAGAAAACCCTAGGCCAAATAACTTGCATTTGCTGGCTCTCACAAGAAGGATGACATGCTTTGGACACCTTCTCTGCCTTTGCACACGCATCTATGTTACCTTGATTTCTTGTTTTCATTTTCCTGATCATCATGCACCCCAAAAGTGCCTCACATTTCCACATGCTCATTGCTTCACTTGAAAAACCATTCTCCTGCAATCTTAGCAGAGCACATTCTTTTGTAAGGAGTAATGTAAGCACTGTCTTTAAATTCCCAAATTCATTAATGCTTTGACTTCGTTTGTGTGGGAGTTGGAAATGGTCAGCGTGTTTTTAACTGAAAGAACTAATTATGGCTCATAACTTGAAGCTGATTTTGCAAACAATAAATAGCAAAACAGTGGAAAGAAGATAGAACGGCTGCGATGCTTTGCGAGGTGTAGCTCAGGAGGTGATATGTAATCATGCCTTATCTTGAAGTACTTCCTTCCTCCCTACCATGTTGTCTTGAAATCCCTCTGGGAAAGGCATCATGTTTTCTAGGCACTGTGCCTAATGCTCCCAGTTGTTTTCATGTCTCTCTCGAGTGTGTCCTGTGAACACAGAATCTGCTGCATCCTGGGGTCCCAAAAAAGGTCCCTCTCTGTGGGTGGCATGACTGAGTGCATGCATGTGCAGGGGGTTTGTTCAAGGCATTCTGAGGGAGAGATTACACAGTAATGCTTTGCCCCTCAGGTTCCTTCTCAAGGGAGGACTTCACTCTCCCAGGCTGAGTGCACACTGTGGTGTGTTTTCCGCCTTTCAAAGCTGCCACCTTCAAAAGGAACGTATTATAGTGCTGAATCTTGAGATTCGGGCTTGAAGGTGGTTCTCTGGGAAGATAACATACATGGACATGCCTGTGATCCTCCTGGGATCACTCCTTTATGAGTGCTCCAGGATCTTCACTATCCCATTCATGCTCAGTCATGCACAGGGTACCTGGCTGCTTGCTGCGTGAAAACAGCAGACTTGTAACAAAACTTCATAGAAATAAATGGAATTTAAACATTTCTTCTCTAAATCCTTTGATTCAACTGTCACCTGTGCAATTTCATAAATGTAAGTTATGTCTGTGAAAATCAAATTTTAGGTGACCATTGTTTGAAGGAAAAAAGCCTGCCTGTTTGTACTGAAGTTTCTCCTTTGACAATGAGAAACAAGTGAAAAATAGCCATGAATCTGGTAGAAATAAAAGACAAAATCTCAAGGAAACAAGAAGGGGGGGAGGGGGTTGAATGGTTTTTATCCATACGAAGAATTTTTAAAGCACTTGATACAAGGCTATAAATTAATCCTTTGGAAAAGTTTATCTTAGATTTACAAAATGGCATGTAAATCTTCAGGAAATCCATTCTGTATTTCAGAAAAGCTGCTGTGTTACTGCAAAAGCTGTGCTGTATCTTTGGTAGTTCTCAAAAGAGGTTGAATGGTGCTTTAGCAGAAATCGAAGCCATTGTTTTCTGGGAGACTTGAATTGGTACCTCTGTGACATTTTATCCGTGGTGTGTGAAGAGCCCCTGATTGCATTCTGAGAAGCACGGCGCACACTGGGCACAGTGAAGAGCAGTGTGTGGTTGTGTTTGAAGTAGATCGTTTTTGTGTCTGTCTGTAATAGTTTGACAGTTTCATTTCCTGTCCTGTACTTAAAAAAGGCTTTTAAAATAAAACCTGCATCAAGAAGACAGAACAACTCCAATGCAGGAGAATAAATGTTTCCTGTATCCAGACTTTGAAGGATCTAAACTGCCAAGATAAGTCTCCGAAATACCTAAAATAGACAATTTTGATTTCATATGACAGAAGTGTGTGGAGTGGTATGTAGAACTTCTTAATTTTGGTTCTTGCTTTCCTCCTCTCCCACTCACAAGATGACACTTCTGTGTCTTAACCACTCATTTACAGCTGTAGTAAACTGGGAGAGAACATTTGTGTGCCTCAGACCTTCCCGTCACCTCTCAAGGAAAGAAAATGCAAAGCCCACTTAGGAACAGTCTGCATCAAGGAATAAATCCACATCACTATCCAACAAAGTGTGGTTTTTTGCTCATTTTCTCAGCCCCGTACTTCCTGGTCTCCAAACAAAAATCTAATACACATCCATTAAATATAAATGTCAGTGGTTATAAAAATAAAATGAACCAAATCCCATGTGGCAGTAGGTTTCTGATCTGTGGGAGTTGAGCGTTTCAGACAAGTAGACCACACAAAATAATGGAATAACAGGTCCTTTGAAGCCAAGCCTTGTTAGGGAGTGGGTTGGAAGTGCTGGCAGTAACAGGTGTCTCTGTGCCAGGTGTCCTGGGCTCTCTGCAGGGACAGGGGGCTGCCAGGAGCCTGAGGAGCGCAGGGCTGGCTGTGACAGGGGATGGGAGCGGAGAGGCTGCTCTGCAGCACTGAGCCATGCTGTCAGCCTGACAAGCACCGGAGCCGCAGGAAGAAAATCTTCTGTCAGATTGCATATTTCCTCCATTTACTGAATCTCTTGTGATCACAGCTTGGGATGAACCGAGGCATGGAACACAGAAAGGATTCACAGACCCGATCTTCACTGGCATCTTCTAATGTTACGGTTTTGCTAGGAAAAACACAGATTCTGGGCATTTGCTAGCCATGGATGAAGATAAATTTCAGCTCAGATTTCTTGCACACCTCCTCAGGTTTATTATGTGATCCTGATCTGCTTGGAATGGTGTGCGCTGGGGGCAGGAAGAGGCAGGGATACCCAGTGTAGGGGTAAAGGCAATTTTTAAAAAGGCTTCACGCCTGCTGTTCACTAGCATGGGTGGGTTTGTTTTTGTACCCCATTTTAGTTCACAGTTCACCTTGAGCAGTTTTCTAATGTGACACTGCTTGCCAGTAGTAAAAAATTCTGCTTTTTATTTAGTAGTCTGCTTCTCACGTGTCCATAGGAAGTGTGTGCTAAGCATGATCCTCATTTCAATGTGTGAATATTGTTCTAATTCCTAAAATTTTTATCAGCTGTTGATTAGTCCAGCTTTTTATCTTGTTCTTCTCACTGAAGGTTTGATCTGTTACCTGTGAAAAGACTCCTTTCACCACTGGGAAGAATGGTTTCAGGCTGTTTTATTGCCTTACCAGAAACCCAGCAGAACCTTTGGGGCTCACGTGTTTATTCCCTGTAATTCCATATGATAACCCTCTAACAGCATAATATCCCACAAGCCAGCTGAAAGCCTGTTCTTCCCTGGGGTGCTGCTGCTTTGGAAGGGCTCCCTGCACAGGCAGCTCTTCCTTAGTGTGCATTAGCCTGGATGTGATCACAGTTTCCATTAATACTGTATTGCGTCAAACGAGACTCGGGCTGTGTCACCTGTGCCCTGTCCCCACCGTGGTTTTAGGCTGCACTGAAATCACAACTCCCTGTTATTTTACGCTTCAGTTGTGCTGCAGCAGCTCCCGAGTAGGCACAGCTCCGATGGCAGCCGGCTCTGGCACTCGCTAGTAGCAGATTCCCTGTCACGAGCTAATTACAGCAGAGAGAGGAAATAAGAGACACTTTAGATAAAGCATCCTTCCCAGCTTGTGGTTTTGAAGCTGGAATGGAAAGGGCCTGGGAGGGGATTATTAACGTACATAAATGGCACCTGAAGAATGCAGTGTTAAATTACTGCGAAGCTGTTGCAGTTTGAAGGAGGAAGCTGTGATCTGCACATCTGCTGTTCTTTGGAAACACTTTCCACTTGTGACTTTCCCATGTGATCTCGGCCTGAGCAGCTGCTGCCAGGTGCCTGGGCTCCCTTCCTCTCCCTCTCCTCTCTCCTGTGGGCATCCTCATCGGGAAATAATATCCGTGCTTACAAGGGAAATGGCTTCTTCTGATGCATTTTCTGCTTCATGTGCTTCAGCCTGAGCTCTCCACAGCCTTTGAATGTCCTTGTTCACAGTAAAACTGTAAATGGAAGACAGTAAGCAAGCTGGCACAAAGGATGGAGTGCTTCAGGAGATGTGTGTACTCACCTGGCCTTCATCTGAACTAAGGCAGTAGTATTATGATACACCTGTAGATGATGTAATCCCTTGTTCTGCCTGTGTTAATGTGATCTCCCGTTGCACTTGGTTGCCTTAAAAAAACACAAACAGTGCAGGTTTGTCAGCATTAAACACCTTCAAGAGGTATAACTCTGAGTTCTGTAGCAGTGATGCAACTGCAGCAGTCTGGGTGAGAAGGAAGATCTTAATTTGTCAGCAGGGCTGGGTATGAGCAGTTGTTATGATCCAGTTGTCCTGTTTTCAGGCTAACTTCCCCTGAAGCTTCCCTCTGTCTTTCGGGGGTTTTGCTGTCCTACTTCCGTGATTCCAAGCTGGCTTGTTGGCAGAGAGGTATGTGCAGGAAAGGTAACAAAGGATTCACAGAGCCCTGAACAATGAATTCAAGATAAAATTAGCAGTGTGCATGTGATCTTGAGACCATTTTGCTTGGTTTCTTTAAAGAAAAGTGATTTTTTTTTTCTCCAGTTTTGAATTGGCCAGGAAGATAGACTTCTGATCTTTAAATTGTTCCCAGTCCCTCCTAATAATAGCTTTGGGGTTGTCTGGAAATAGCTTTCTGATAGAAGGCTGAAACTCCATCTTCAGGGTAAGGATGGCATCCTGTTGCCTTCTCTTTTCTTTTCAGATTAGTGTGGTGGTTAAATCATGTTCCCTGTAGGCTCACATGTGTATCTGAGCCAAGTGAAAGACCAAAGCAGCTCAGCTTGACTGCAGTTAATATGCGAGCAACTTGCTTTGCTTTGGGAGAAAAAAGAAGTTCCTCTTCTAAGGATTGTTGCTTGAGGCCTTTGTTATCGGCTCATTTCCAAGGGAGCTTTTCTGGGAGATGGAGATTTCCATCCCTCCAAGAGAAGAGGGCACAAGCCTTCCTTGATGCACATGCAAAAGTTTTGTGCTGAGCCGTTGAAGAGCTGTGGTCCAGTGTCTGGAAACACAACAGGGCTGACAAGCAGGCTACTTACAAATAAGGGAAAGAAGTTTGTGCTTTCTTTTAACGTTGGAGTGAAAAGTACAGGATACCAGATTTTTATCTAGGGAATTCCTTCCAGTCACCGGGAGCAGCAGCAAGCAGGACCTCAGGGCCAAGCCACCAGCGCTGATCTTTGGAAAATGAAGCTACAGAGTGAAACTGGAGACAGAGTTTCCTTAGGTTATCTGAGCCCACATTGCTTGGGTGAGAAATTTACTGCTCATTGCAGAGCAAAGGGGAAGGATAGTCTTATGATAAAAAAACTAAATTAAAACCAACAACTAAGACTGAGTCAGGAAGTCAGACTTCGTGATTCTGGCTCTGATGCTGAAAAATTTGAGAAACGACGCTGAAAAATTTAGATTAGATTGCATGACAGCTTTTCAGTGCTGGCCACTTACTCTCTTTCAAGAGGGATGTCATTTGAGCGTCTGCTTAAATAAGCCTAAGTTTTTAGAGGCTTTAGCACATTTTTTTTTATTCCAGCTGTAGTTCATAAGCATTCAGCACACACAAATATTGTCTCTGCCTCTCTAGGCCAATGGAATTTTGTTTCTGTTTCAGTCTTAGCTTTGCAGATCTAGATTGTCATCCATTAGTTCGCTTTTAATCGTGCTTTGTGTATGTCCCAGGGCTCTTCCAGTCACATACCGAAAGGTAGTGCTTTTAGCTGCTAGTGAGGATGAGTGTGGTGATTTGGAAAACCAAAATGTTTCTCTTTTTTGCTATTCCAAATTCTCAAGCAATAGCCACTGCCATGAACTTTACCTCAGAGCACTAACTCCAGTGATTGCAGTGTGTATCATGCTTTGAAGATGCAAATTAATGTCTGAGTGAAGCATGTTATTTCAGGTAGGATTTAAATATAAAATAAGAATGAGTCGGAAAACAAACACAAGCAGACTTGGAAAGAACAAGGTGGGTCTGAGCCTTGTGTGTGTTTGTTATGATTTTTCTTGTATGTTTGAACTGCAGAATCACAGAAGGGTTTAGGTTGAAAGGGACTTTAAATCTCATCTTATTCCACACCCTGCCATGGGCAGGGGCACTTTCCACTAGACCAGGTTGTCCAAGCCCTGTCCAACCTGGCCTTGAACACAGGGATGGGGCATCCACAGCTTGCATTGATATAGGAAGGTTGAATATTGATTATTGATATTGAATGTCATTATTATGAATATTGGTTTAAATATATGAAGGTTGAGATCCCTCTTACATTGTCAACCTTAAATCTTTGGCAGATGGGCTACCTGGCATGCAGACACAAGTGCAAGATATCAAGTCAGAATTTCCAGACCTTCCTGAGTTTTAAAAATTATTAGTAATGTGTAGGGTTAGCACTTTCAGACAGTCAGTGAATCTGATTGGAGGAAAGGAAAATTAAATAGGTGTCTTGAGTTTGGGATACTGATGAATAAGCAGGGTACAGAACCTGGGACGAGAGACCTGAGCAGGAGCAGCAGGCATGTCGTGGATTTCCAGGATCCAGTGTCAGGATGTTCCGTGTCTGTACTCGCATGTCCTGAGCACACTGTACATAACATGATCCATGGGGTAAGAATAGTCTGCAGTTGTTGAGTCTGCTCACAGGCAACATGTGGTGCTGGGTGTCTAACTACCAGCATTTCTAGAGTGCCTGTTGCCTTTTGATGTTTAGATACGCCTTCACTGCTTCGTGTGAAGAGGTTGCTAGAGAGTTAAAATGAAACTGGTTTCTCTTGCTGCTGATCTCTTAGTGTCACACAGAATGTGAATATACTGATTTCCTTCAGAGATGGATTTTCATGCTTTAGCTGCTTGAGCTTGGATGGCTGGTGTGTGTTTGTTCAATTTATTCAATGTGTATTTATTGGAGTGTTATTATTCATGCTGCTCTGGGCTTGAATTATTTAGACCTTGGGCAGGTTCACATCCATTTGTCCACACTGGCCTCTGCAGCTGTAAGCTGGGTGTGGGTCAGTGTGTTTGTGACTGTGATTGCCTTGCTCCTAGTCACACACAGACTGTGGGAACAGGGTAATGTGCTGCTTGCTCTCTGTAGCCATCAACCCTTTTGCTGTTTTTGTGATAGAAAGAAGTCTCAAAGAATCTGTCATATTTAAAAGTCATGCTCTTGCCCAGCATTCCAGGCTCTTTTTTCGGGGCTGTGCTCACCCACATTGGTTTGGGCTTGCACCTGAGTGTTGAAATAACTGAAATAAGGAAAGTGCCTTTTTCTAGTAAAGCTTTGTAGTGCATTTTGTAATCCTAAGGAGAAGCACAGTGTGTCCCAGAGAACAGTAGTGATTAGAGTCAAGTGCTGAGAAGGGAAAGTGTCAACAGCCAGCGTGAGGAAGGCAGCTTGGTTGGTGCCTATCTGTGCTGATTTACACCATGCCTTTGACTTGCTAAAGCCCAGGGTGACCTCAGGGAGTCCACACAACCTTATAAGTGTGTATTGAAGGCTGTAGAATTGCCAGGCTTGTTGCTTGGCTTCCACACCATTGCTGCTAATCCTTGTGGCCAGTTCTTGATGTTTCTATTCTGAGTCTCCTGAGAGTATTGCCTCACTTTCTGGCTTCAAGGTTTGTCATTCCATGAGAAACCTCATTTTTACTTGAAAACAGCCATGTGTCTTTCTAGTTGATAAGAAAAACTTGAAAATGTGATACAAATTTATCCAAATGTCTCAGGAATCATAAGTGGGTAGAAACAGAAAAATAAAGGTTGATATTTTTTTTCTCCTTGTATGCATTTTCTCCTGTGTTCTGACTAAAAAGTCTAGGTATTTAAACTCTCAATACTGCTATTCATAACACCAGAGTAGTTACAGACCAGACTGTCACTTGGAAACACCTTTGTTGGGTTCTTGCCCCACAGGATGGGGCTGTTTCAGCAGGGCTGGTCTGGCTGTGGTGGCATCAACAGCTCCAGCTGAGGACTGCAGCATTATTCCTGCCTTTTCTGTTTGACTTTGCATAAACACAAGGACATCACATACCCTGTTTGCTCTGGTTTTCCCATCTGTTTGGGAATAATAGAGATCAGCGGTTTTCTCTTTAAGTTCCAGAGATGAGAGCTGCTACAATGACAAACTGTTGTCTGAGCAAAAGCTGACACGGGCATTGACGGGGCTGGCAGCTCTGTTCCAGTGACCTTTTATGTGGACTAGGAAAAAGAGGAAAAGCAGAGACAGTGGGAATTCATCCTAAAGTGTTGGGCTTTTAGTGTAGCAGCTGTGGATTTCCTCAGCAATCCAGGCTGATGGGGGTTTTCCTGAAGTGGAGGCTTGGCAACTGAGATTTTGTGGTATCCCTCCTGTTCTTCCTCCTCCCAAGGAGAATGGATGATGCCTGACAGGAGGCTGGGGTGGATCTTCCTGTTAAGGTGATCCCTTTTTTTTTAGGGTTTGTAATCATCAAAGCCTGTGATTCTTTACTACTGGAAATTGTATTAGTCAAATCTCCTTGTGTCCCCCTCTGCAAACACACTCTCTTGTCTTGCAGTGAGCACAAAGATTCCTCGGAAAAGAAACACAAAGACAAGGAGAAAACCAAACACAAAGATGGCAGCTCAGAGAAACACAAAGACAAACACAAAGATAAAGACAAGGAGAAGAGAAAGGAAGAGAAGGTGGGTGTCTCCTGTGGGAGAGACTAGAGGATGGCTCTGGCTTATAATACTGAATAGTACAAACTCGGTGGGTTAGGTGTAGCTTGTACTTCCAAGTTTTTATCAACCTGGAGAGAATTACCCCAGTGCTAACCCAGACACTTTGTTTGTGGAGTGCTAGATATGAACTCACAAGGGCTTTATCTGCAGTTATGTGAATAGAAACAGTTCCACAGTGAGCTGTGTCCACCAGCTCCACATTTTTCCCTGTTACATTTCATTTTGCCAAGCTTGGGTTCAGAGACAAGGGAGGAAAATCTGTCATATCACATTCAGTCCATGCAAGAACAAACTATATGCTTAATTCCATTCTGCTGAGGAAATTGGAGGACAAAAAGTATTGAATTGAGTGAGACTTGCAGAAAATGTTGCCTCTCTGTCATGTAGGTCACTAAGGACTACAGGGGATGGAGATAGTCACAGTTCCTTCTGCAAGTTAAATACCCTGTGTTGTATGTTGGAAAATGCTGATCAGCTCCTACTTTTTATGTTTTTCAGATGAAGTCATCTTCTGGTGATATAAAAATAAAGAAGGAAAAGGAAAATGGTTTCTCCAGGTAAGAAATGGGGTTTGTGGTCTGGAAGAAGCTGCAGTTTGACTTTTCATAGGTGCTCAGTGTTTGAATCCTCTCACTTGGTCTTGAGAAAAAATTGGAGCACTCTTAAGCCCTTCAGAAGATATGTTCTTCTCAGTTATGAGAATGGATAGATCTGCTTACCCAGTAACTGGAGACAGGAGCTGTGGGATACCTGGTGTCTGCCTGCATATGCTGGGTTTGTCTGAGTATTAGGGAGCTGGATTCTACTGAGGACAGACTGAACTATGGGAGCACTGGTAGCTGGATTTGAAAGAACCTCTGTTGTAAAATTGAGACTTGAACCCTGCAGACAGTCTGCTGGAGACAGGACCCAGCAAAGCCAGTCCAGATTGCCTCTGTGTGTCTCTCCTGTATTGTGACTGCAGCCTGAAGCCTTTGCAAAGGAGTGACAAGAGTGACTTGTAAAATCAGAAGTACCTTCAGGAAATGCATAGATGTCCTACTCTAGTACTAAATTCCTGCTAAGATTAGAACCTCCTGGACTTGAGTGGTCTGTCAGTCATCACTAAGTAGTCTTATTAAAAACCTAAAGTGAACAATTGATAGAAGAGTACTTTTTCTTAAGTCAACCAAGATCTCTTGTGACTTGTTTATAATCCAGCAGTTGGTTATTTTTAAGGTGCTAAATCGAGTCCACTGACTTACTGAAGGTGTGTGGTATGGTGGATGCACGCATCCATATCTGTTAGTCAAGAACAGCACCCAGTTCATTAATTCATTCAGTGTATGAATCCACTTAAAAATCAAAACAAACAAAATCCTTCTGGTCTGACCATGTTCTGTGGATACAGAGAGGTTGGGAGAAGGCACCTGCCCGGTCCATGCCTTTTAGGTATTCTTTGTTTGTTTTGAATGTGCCCTTGTGACGAGAGTTCTTCAGTCTGTTTTATTTCCCTGCTCCTACTTAAAAATGTGAAGGAGGGAAGTCAGGCTTGGCGCAGGGCAGAGGCGCCATCTCCAGGCCCTTTGGGGAATACCCTGGAAGTAGAAAGCAGTGGCATTTAGGTGTTTGATGCTGTAGCAGGCAGTTAATAACTCTCTCTAGCCTCTGCTGTTCAGCAGAATTGCAGGATGTGCTAATCTCACCTGGGATGTTGGATGTTCTCATATCAAGATAACTGAATCCTCCTTAGGTCCAAGAGCATTTTTTCATGTGTTTGAGAAAAGCCTGGAGGAGCCATCACAGTTGTGCCTTCTTCAGGGCCAAATGCTGGCTAAGAGTAAAGTAATTATTTTCTTTTTTTTTTTTTTTCCCCTGCTGAAATATTCTTTTACAAGTTCTGCAGAGAAAAATGTCCTCACTCAGATGGTTTTGATTTTCTTCCTTAGGACTTGGTACGATGAGCAGCGTTACAATCTTGAAAACAATGCAAGTCAAGGTTCAGCTTGGCCTTACAGCTCCTTTCTTTTCACAGACTCACACTTTATTTCTTCCATTACAAAACATTGTGCAATATTTCGGTGTTAAAATAGACGGTGTTAAAATAGATAAAATTCCTAGTGACTTTACAAACAGTAAATTTCTGCCTGAAAAGGAGAATATGTTACCTTTTCTTCCGTAGATGTTTTGCAGCTGCCTCTGTGCTGCAGACTTGTGTCTTACTTAATTACAGGCAATGCAACAGAAATGGCTTCGTAGAGCAGCTTGTTTGTATCTCCCCTGAGCTGCATCTTCCAGCACTGCAGTGGCTTTAGAGCTGTGGAGGAGCAAACTGCTTGTTCTGCTTCACAGACACACTGCCAGCTAACATGAGACTCCCTAATGTCTCCTGCTGACTGTGGTCTACAAAGCTGAATGCTGCTTATTTTAACTCCTACTCCATCTGATTGCAGAATCCGCATGTTGACTTGGAAACTGAGTCAGTTTGATATAGAAATTTGATATAGAAATTGGGACATGAATAAGGAAGCCCAAGATGGCACTAAGTGCTTCAAAATGTAATTTTGGGCATGTCTTTGAGACATCTTTTTCTTTAAGAAGATCAGTGAAATGCTTCTGTGAAATCTAGAAATAATGAATTTGCCTAATAGAATAGTCTCTTGCATTCATACGCTATTTTTTTTTATTTATTGCTAATGTCTTGGGACATTTTGGCTGAAAACATTGAGCCTAACTTTGTGGTCTGTTGAAAGGGACAGGATTGTTTGCTTCCTGCAGTTTGGACAGTGAAAAGAGACTGATCTGTTAACCTTTGCCAAATCTTTGTTTCCTTTTCTGATTTTCACATGCCTCAGTATTTAGTTGGCAAAATATTCCAGGGAATAGCTTTCAAATCTTTGTTTAGTTGATAATCTGTTTCTCTCTTAAAGGCTCAATAAGGGTTGAAACTAAGTAACATCCTGCATTTGACTCTACACAGGCATTTCTGTTTTTAAGTGTATTTGAAAGTGCTGTAAGCTACAGTTGTTTTTACTCAAAACCTCAGAGAAACAAAATGAACTTTGAGCTGTTGAAATTAATGTTGCTTGAGAAATGGCAAATGCGTAGACATTGAACCACCGTCCTTACACTCTCTGTGGGTATTCAGAAAATGACACACCTCAAGTCTTTGGGGTCTTGTGATGGCAGCACGTTTCATGGAAGACGTGCCCATTTTTCAGATGATTATTTCTTAAAACTTAGTTTGCTGGTTTCCAGGAAATGTCCTCTTTTTGAAAGTAGAACCATGTTTCTTCGCTTCTTTTTGTAGTCCACCGCGTATTAAGGATGAACCAGATGATGATGGCTTTTATGCATCTCCTAAAGAGGACTCCAAACCCCTGAAGAGACCTCGAGAAGATGATGAGTAAGTGGCGTGGGTGCTGGTGACTTGGATGTTTGCCTTTAGTTTTAAAAAGAGAATGTTGAAGGAGCAGGTGGCAAGTGATCAGCACAGACTTCTTGAGATGGGTACTGGAGGTCTGAGACCAGACTCCTTATGGTGTTACAGGTTCTCTGAGCAGGGCAGGGATAGTATTTGTGCTGAGTAAGGCAAAATGCCATTACCTGCTTCTGCAGATGGTGCTGTGAATTGTTGCAGAACTAGTAAATAAAAAAGAAAAACCCCAGAAGGCAGGTAAAGACTGATGAAGATAGTAAAACAGAAATGTGAGCATGTGAGGTATTAACGTAGCTAAGTGGCTGCAGTGGTTCCTGTTGGGCAGGGAAATGACTGCACAAGAGGCAGAAAATGCACTGTCAGCCTGTTTGGAGGCAGGGGGAGGTTTGCCTGTTCTGCCTGGCGTGGTTTGCCTGGAGTCTCGATGTGTCATAAGTTATGCTGAGGGTAGTTGTCTCAAAGAGAAACACGCGTGGTGTTTGCCTGACACAGGAACCCACTGAAATACAAGCTCAGTTCCAGCTCTCTGTGATCTGCCACTGTGGTCGTCCAGCTCTTCAGGTAGTTTGTCCTTATTGGCAGTCAGGAGTTAAAAAGGGTTGGAAGGGTTTCACCATGGTGGCACTCCATCCCTATGGGTCTCAGTTTCCAAGAGACATGGGTGGGACATCTTTTCTTTTGTGTAATCACTTGCTGCCTTCTGCTGGGTTTGTATGGCGTCTCATGTGTGCAGCAGAAAGATTAAGAACTGGGGTGTTTCTGTATGTTAGGGAGTGTTTTGTCTGTATAGAGCTCGAGGACAGTGACAATAAGGTTGGGTGCCTATGGGTGAGCATCAGGGAGACGGCTGGTCAGGCAGATAGGCTGCTGGGAGCCTGTTCCAGACCACCCAACCGGCATGAGGAGGTGGATGAACTATGCTGTAAGTGGCTGGCTGACGTTTCACAATTGCCAGCCCTTGTTCTTGTGGGAGACTTCAACCTGCCGGGTATCTACTGGAAACTCAACACAGCAGAGAGGAGGCAGACTGGGAGGTTCCTGGAGTGTGTGCAAAAGAACTTTCTGTCTCAGCTGGTAAGGACAGCTGTGGCCTGCCAGGGGTAGTACCCTGCTGGACCTGCTGTTTACAAACAGAAGGGCAGGTGGGAGATGCGGTGGTTGGAGGCTTTCGTGGGCATAGCAACCATGAAATGATGGAGTTTTCGATACTTGGTGAAGGAGGGGCATCAACAAAACCTCTGCCCTGGACTTTGTTCCAAAAGGCAGACTTTGGCCTATTCAGGACACTGATTCAGAGAGTTCCTTGGGAAACAGCCCTTAAAAACAAAGGGGCCCAGGAAGGCTGGGCATACTTTAAATGGAAATCTTGAAGGCATGGGAGTAGCCTGTCCCCATGTGCCAGAAGATGAGCCAGCAGGGAAGAATACCAGCCTACCTGAGCAGGGAACTTTTGCAGGAACTCAAAGGAAAAAAGAGGGTGTCACCTTTGGAAAAAGGGGTAGGCTGCTCCATAAGTGCTTAAGGATCTCTTTAGGTCTTGAAGAAAGAAAATTAGAGAGGCAAAAGCTCAGTTAGAGCTTAATCTGGCCACTTCTGTAAAGGATAATAAGTGTTTTTATAAATGAGTTATTAACAAAAGGAGGGCCAAGGAAAACCTTCATTCTTTATTGGATACCAGAGGGAATATGTTACCAAAGACAAGGAGAAGGCTGAGGTACTCAATGCCTTTTTTGTATCAGTCTTCAACAGTAGGACTGGTTATTCTGAGAGCAGATGGGTCCTTGGGCTTGTAGACAGGGATGGGAAGCAGAATGGACCCCTGCAATCCAGGAGGAAACAGTCAGTGACCTGCTGAGCCCCTTAAATGCTCACAGTTCTGTGGGACTGGATTCATCCAAACGTGCTGAGGAAGCTGGTGGAAGAGCTCTGTAGATTGGCCTTCCATCATTTATCCAGTCCTGTCTCACCAGAGGCCTGAAGGTGCCAGTGTGACACCCGTCCACAAGAAGGTCCAGGAGGAGGATCCAAGGAACTTCAGGCCTGTCAGCCTGACCTCAGTGCCCAACAAGGTGATGGAGCAGATCATCCTGAGTGCAGTCACACTCAGCCTGGAGAAAAGAAGGCTCAGGGGTGACCTTATCACTCTCCAGAACTCCCTGACGGGAGGGTGCAGCCAGGTGGGGGTCAGGCTCTGCTCCCAGGGAACAAGGGACAAGACAAGTGGACATGGTCTTAAGCTGCACCAGGGGGAGGTTTAGGTTGGACATTAGGAGGAATTTCTTCACAGAAAGGGTGATGAGACATTGGAATGGGCTGCCCAGGGAGGTGGTGGAGTCACTGTCCCTGGAGGTGTTTAAGGAAAAACTGGACGTGGCACTTGGTGTCCTGGTCTGGTTGACAAGGTGGTGTTGAGTCACAGGTTGGACTTGATGATCTCAGAGGTCTTTTCCAACCTCGCTGGAAATGAGATGTTTATGTAGTTTGGCAGTACTCAATTTCGCTATTGTTTGAGCTAGTGGGAGGTGCAAAAAGTGAGCCTTGTGGGCATGATCCCAGACTGATGACTGAAAGAGTTGGGATAGAACATGCCAATAAGGTTTTGCCCATTTAGCCTATCCCATATAATCACTGCTTGGCTACTAATGCTTTTGGATCAATTCTTCATTGAGGCAGATGTTTGCTTCAGCATTGTGAAACTTGTGGAAGAGGGATTGACAGTAACATCTTGTGGGTTTTGTAGGCTGTTGTGCTGGATTGGGATTATTGATTCTTCTGAGAGATCAGGGTATAATATATTCTTTAGAAATTAAAAATGCCAGAAATACTGCAAGCTTGTGCACACACTTTGTACATCTATGACTTCTCTTTATTTGTGCTGGAAAATGGATCACTTTTATCAGCAAGTCTTTTTGTTCTTAGTGCTGACTACAAACCCAAGAAAATCAAAACAGAAGACATCAAGAAAGCAAAGAAAAGGAAACAAGAGGAGGAAGAGGTAATGTGACAGACAAGTTTATCTCTATGATCAAGAAAAGCCAGGCTGTTTGGTGTGGAATTATACAGAGCAGGGGGGAATCTGATTTTGTCTGGAACAGAGCTGTATGTGGCAGATCCCCCTATGGTGCAGGCATTAACTTATCTGAACCATAATGTATAAAAAGTCAGGGGAACTTTCTGTCCTACGCTTAAAACAAGGGATGAGAAGATGCCTCCAGGGCATGAACTCCCAGGCTGTTCCAGGCAATTCCCAGTCCTTCTGTTAAGGAGCTGGCAGGGGGCAGGGGAGCCTTGCTCACGAGGTGGTAATTGCACAGATGATTTGGGCAGGGTTCAGAGACAGGGGAGATGAAACAGAGATTAGATGCTAGAAGGAAGCTTAAAGTATTTAGATGGAGCCTAAGTGGAAATTTCTTCGGAGAGGGACTTGGAAAAGGTTAGCCATAATTTGAGACTGACAAACTGCACTCCCCCTTGTGAGACATGTGTTGCAGCACCTCCTGGCGGTAGGGTTGATTCTTCCCTTCAAAGGAAGTGTCTCTACACTGAACATACACCAGTGTAATCCTGGAAGCCACCTGATAGTGCTGGTTGTGCTCTGTAGCATTTGCCAGACCAGTGCAGGCCAAGGGAGGAGGTTCTGTAACTCAGCAATTCCGTTCCCATGGCCCAGACTTGCCCCTTACCAGGTGAGACAGAATAACTGGCTGTGTGCATTTAGCATGTCCCAAGTGTAAAGTAAAAGAATTCGGCTGAAAACTTGAGTGGGACCATCAGCAGCCTTTGACTTAATGGGATGATCTGAGAGCACATTTATGCAGTGAAACCACAGGAATTCAGTTCTTATATACCCCAAGAGAGAGCCTTTTTGTTTTAGCACATCTTTTCAGAGGAGGGGGGAATGCAGTAGCTTGTTCTAACAGATTCTTACTCATTTTGCAGGACAGCAAAGCAAAGAAAGTCAAGAGCAAAGATAAGAAAGTCCCTGAAGCGGACAAAAGAAAGAAGCCGAAAAAAGAAGAGGAGCAAAAATGGAAATGGTAACTATATATAGTCAGTGCTGTAGGCTGCCATCTGCACCTGGACTTGCCTGTACCTCCCATGATGGCTGAATAAGCACATCTGGCTTTCTCTTCTGTTGATTCATGAGGATTTGTTCAGAATAATTGGCTTACATTCTGGTAAGCTCTAAATAAATATCTCATTCACTGTGTTCATCCTCTGAAGTAGAAGTGATATCCCTAAAACAGGAAATAAGTGTTTTGTGGGGTTGTCTGTGGTTTTTTTTCCCTATCTGTGTCATGTAGAGGCTGCCTGTACATTTTTGTATGATCAGATACCAATGTTCTTGTGCCCAGAAGCTGCTCTGTGCTGACACTCTTCAGAGCAGTACAAAAGCTTGTAGGCTTGGGGGAGTCAGCAGGAATATATTAATAGGTGCAGGTGGATTAGGGAATATATTAATATGTGCAGATGTGTTAAGCAGTATTCTAGTAGAACTTATCTGTGTTACATAGAGGCACAGCGTGAGTGGGTGTCCTCCTTTTCATTCCAGCTGGGTGTCAGTTGTGCCTCTCAAAACTGCTTCTGCCTCTGGCACAAAAATGAAAGTTGATCAAGTGACCAGTTAAGCTCAGGTTCTTCAACAAATGATTTCTGAAAAAGAGGTTTAAATGAAAAACACTTTCTGTCTTGCTCAGGATCCTTAAGTAACATCGCTGAAGTTGTACTTCCACCCACTCTTAATTTTTTTGGAACCTTTTTTAAATAAGTCTGACCTTTGTGGTTCATTTAGAAGACAGACTTGTGATGCATCAGTAGTGCTCTGTGTAAGAAACCTGCTGGATTTTTTTAAACTCTCCATAGTAATTTAAGCTGTTATTTCTAGATTTGAGGGAGCTACCATTTGTGTGTTTTGAAGTTTTGGCCTTAGTACTTTCCTCATTTTAATGCATATGTACTTCTCAAAAGCATGTGTGTTTTCTGCCCTCCCATAATGTATTTTTATGACCTTTCAGGGATGTTTCCGTGACCATTTTCTTTCCTCAGATCATTTGGCTGTTTTTAATAGATCTGTAGAGTTGGGGAAAGTCTTTGCAATCTTCTTCAATCCTTTCAGGTTCAATCCTTTACTCCTTTATTGACACTGTTATTGATTCATCTTTAAAAAGAAAAAAATCTTCTGTAGTGTTTATAGTCTTGACATATTTCTCTTTGACTGTCACAGCTTCCTCAGAACACCAGCACTTGCAAATCTTTTTCATACTTGAATACTCCCTTAGAAACTTGGGTTTCCAGCCCCTCCCCAAAACTTCCCTTTTTCCTGAGCAATACTTTTTTTCTCAATCCCTTTGACAGCATACTTTTAATGTGCTGTAACATTAACAAACTGCAAGGATGTGAAGCAGTAAGAAGCTACAGAAGGTCCTTTTAAGCCCTAACGATCTGTTGTGTTTTTGGCTTTGTCTCAGCTGCCCTTGCTGGTTCTTTCTAACTTAATATTCTGTTATCACAGCTCCCTTTTATTGTGGGCTGTATCCTTGAACAGCAGACCTTTACTGGAAAGCTGTGCTGTTCTCCCCTCACCTGCAGCACAGGCAGCACAGGCCCCTGTAGCTGTGTTAAGTTCTGCACTTTGTGCTTACTGCTGAGGAAAACTGCCTTGGAAAGCATGTCTAGCAGAATTTGGCACTGGGTAGCTGCATCCTTCTGCTGATGTTCCTGTCATCCATCTGCAGCTTTGCACTGTGTGTCTTTGCTGGACAAGGTTTCATCTGCACTTCAGTTGTTTCTCTTAAGGGCATTTTATGTTCCATCTGAGTCAATTTTCTGAGCCTCTGATACCTTTTTTTGGCTGCTTCCTCAAGTGCTTGCTGCCTTGAGCATTTTCATCCTCACTTGTGTGAATGCTTGATGCAGACATCCCCAAGGCACTGGCCTCATTCATCACCGTGTGGAGCTCTTGCAGAGGTCATTTTCACGCCCCGTCAGCCTGTGAAGGATGTGATCCAGAAGTGCACCTTACGAGCACTTCTCCCACCCTGTGTTACAGCAAGTTCATTTCCTTGGAATAACATATCCCTGAGGTGTGTTCTGTTTTTTTCCTAGGAATCTTCTCTCTTTTCATTTCACTTGAAAGATCTTCCCCAACTTTTCCTTCTTGAGCCACCCTGGCATATTTAGACAAGTTTGATGTGGGGTTTAATTAAGAAGCCTGTATGACTGATGAGTTGTTGCTGAAATCAGTGAGGCAGCTTTCCTAATAGACAGCATTCTCCTTGCTCCCACAAAATCATGTGTGGAACGTTGCTTTAGAACCAGAAGCTGCCAAGGGCAGTGGTGCTGTAATGCTTTTTCTGTTTGAAACCAAATGAGGATGAAAAATGAGCTACACTCGGGAGGCTCACTTTCACCTTTTGTCTTAATGCTTATGTATGACATTTAGGAAGGTGGAGGTGGGATTTGGGATGGTTTGTGGTCTTTTTGTGGCACACTTTCTGGTAGTTTTGAGCTTAGAAACTACCCCATGAATCCCATGTTTCCTTGTAGCCTTCCCAGAAGGCACAAGGTCCTTCTGCTATCTATTTAAACTGCTGCCTTTCTAGTACTGCTTTTACATGTGTCCTTTGTAAAAGAACAGGAAGGGATAGAGGTACAGCATCTCTCATCAAGTAAATACCAGAGGAATAAATTTAAAATAAAAGAATGACAAACCTGTCCTGAAAAGTAGTAACTACCGTGAATGATGCCCTTATTTTGTTCTCACAGGAATAAAATTGCACATTGTTAGAGAGGAGAAGCTTATTCTGGCTGAGAGGAGAGGAGAGTGGTTTAGATTTATTTTGCTGAAAGGAGCTTCTGGGTGGAAGAACCTAGGCCTATGTTTGACAAAATATTTATATTTCTAGCTTCTAATTAATTAAAAAAAAACAAAACACAACAATCATTAGGAATGTAAATATTTGGAATCTGTGTCAATATTGGTTTCTTATATCAACATGGTTTACTCAAGCGTTCTTCCCAGCCAGGGCCCGAAGTCTGAATGCAGTTCTGTACTGACAGCTGGGGTTGGGTGCTTTGCTGTTAAAGCTGTTGCTTCTCATCAGAAGAAGTCAGATCCAGTGGTGTGGTCAAAGATGGTGCCTTTCAAACTCTAGCCAGCTGCTGTGTTGCTGTTGTGCCTAAATTGCTGATGTACAGACACAAGTGAAGCATTTTGAGTGTCTTCTAGCAGAAAATCTTGTCTCTCTACAGTGTTTATCTTCCATGCAGTGACTTTTATCTCAGTAGAGATGAAGCAATCTGTCAGTGCGTCACAGCTCCTGAGATGCAGGCAGTACGTGCACATCTCTCCTCAGCTGCTCTGGCACCTGGAATGGGAATGCTGCTCCTTAGAGCTGACACCAGACAGAAGCTTAAACTCCTTTTTTTTATTGTCATGGCTGCTCAACAAAGTTGTCTGGGCAATTCAGAGACCGAATGCTGTGACAGGTTAATGGTCTTTCAGCTGATTGATGGCTGAGGTGAAATAGCCTTTCCCAGCAGGGAATCCTGTGCCAGCAGCATGTAGCAGTAATGTCCTGGTAATCATGAAAGGAGCTTGGAGGGGAGGAGTGTGGAATGAGTGGCCTGGGCACTGGGAACTGAGGGGAGGATCCTGGCCTGGCAGGACCCTTTTCTCTGCAGATGAATTGCTGACCCTGTTCTCTTGGAATGTGGGATTGGTGGCGCCTGCCTTGCTGTGTTGTGATACCAAATGCATCACTTGCAAAGCATTTTAATAGAGCATTTTTTATAGAGCATTTTTAAGGCAAACGTGCAGTTTTCTGCGCTGCTCTGTTTTTCTTCAAGTATGCTTTTCTTACCCGGAGAATTGGAATGAATTTAAAATGACGGAGCAGGTTTTAGTCCTTCTTGTCCAAGCAGGTTTGTTCTCATTTAGGTCGTAAATGAACATCTGTTTCTTTATCTCTGCCCTTAATGGCATATTGTCCACATCTGAGAGCAGCTGCATAATACACCACAGTTGTTTGACTTTGCTGAGCAGGCATCCTGGACCTGATGTTAGATCACAGCTGAAGCTAATTTAGCATGATCCTAGCTGCTTTACAGGGTCCAAGTCTTATTTTCTTAAGATCTAAGCAGTTTCAGCTGTGTGATTTTGTGAAAAGAGAAGCAAATGAGAGGTGAGGAATAGGATGGCATCAGATAATCTGCAGCCCAAGGTGTTCTGCTCACAGACGTGGCTGTGCTTTTGAGAAAAAAATAAAAAGGAGAAAAAAAGGAATTAAATGGTGACAGTACATTGAGTATTTGTTGTTGGTCTGTACCTGACAAAGAAGTGATTTCTTGCTGGTTTAGCATACTCTCATACCCACGCAAAAATAAAATGAAGATTGGGAGCTTAAAATTGTATTGGTTCATATTTCTCTCTTGAAGGTGGGAAGAAGAGCGCTACCCTGAAGGCATTAAATGGAAGTTCCTAGAGCACAAAGGTCCTGTATTTGCTCCACCATATGAACCTCTGCCTGAAAATGTCAAGTTTTATTATGATGGTGAGTTAATCTGTGTTTCTACTTGCTAGGAAGAGAAATAAACATCTCAGGGTATTGCGGTGTTCTTCTGGGGACTGAAGAGCTGAGGAGGTGGTTGTGTTTTAGTGGTTCACTTAAATCAGCTCCTCAGCAGTGAAGTGAGGTTTGTGCAAGCAAAGGAATTTACCTGAGCCTGCTGAATTCTGCTCACTGAAGTGACACAGGGATGAACCTGCTCTCAGTCCCTTATGGTGGTGAATCTCTCAGGTTCCTCAGCAGAATGAGAGTGTCTGATGCCTCAGAGTAGCAGTGCCTGACCAGTGGAGTGTGTAATTGTAGCTGCCTCGTCGCTGGTCACGTTTAGGCTTGCTCTTGTTTTCCTGAACCTTAAGAATTGCAGCTTCCATCATCTGTGGTGAAATTCATGATCGTTTGGTGGCGTGAGCGAAAGAAAAGACAATTGAATTTGGGTACAGATGATTAGGATCTCATAGGAATGAATAGGATGAACCTGGCCTCAAGGACACAGCCCTGTCATGGAAGTCATGGTCCCACTCCCTGACCACTGCATGTGGTAGAGCTAATTGGTGTGGGATTCGAATATCCTGGGCTGCCTGGTTGGTAGAGGCTCACGTGGAAGGGATTATATGATGTGATGCCTGCTGGAGCCTGGATTTGATGACCCCGTGTGTTTCCTTTTAGTCCTGTGATCATGTTAAATGAAGGATCAAATTAACCCAGGATTGAATTAAGTGGGAGGTATTTGAATGGATGAAAATGTAATTTTTGGTGATGGGGACATCTGCACATGGAACTCTTCCAGGAGCAACGTGCTGTTTTCATGTGACATGACACAGTGTTTTTAAACACTGAAGAATAGGTGGCATTATATTTTCAGCACCAAAGTAGTGAAATAAATATGCTGTAGCCTGCTAAAGGCCATCTTCAAGCAAGCAGCACAGTGATCAAGGATGTCTGCAGCCTTCTTTCTTAAGGTTTGATAAGAACTTGATACAAAGTTGGAAATTGTTTCCCTGTATTGAAAAATGCATGATCTCTCCTTGTCTAGAGAAGGGGAGGGGCAGATTGCACTGTAGCTATCCCTTGGTGCAGACAGCAGTAAGCTCCTCGTCTCTCCAGCCATCTATTTCACAGAGCCTCTGCAGGGATTTTTGTAACCTCTGCCTCTGTCATCACAGAAATTCATCAATAAGCTCAGCAGTCATGGGGTGGGCAGGGAGGGGGTCTGGCAAATAACGACATCCCATAAGTCTTCCTTGAGAAACTAGGCAAAAAATCAGATGTCTGATTTACACAGCAGCTGCTGAGAGCCTCTGTCTGTGCTCACAAGGCATTGTCTCATTTCAAGATTATCCCAGGGTGATTTGTAGAGCCCAGTAATGAGGCTGGGGCTGGCCAGCGGCCGGCTCGCACCGGAGGGATCCGTCCCTGGCCTAGGGATTCACTGCCTGCTTTCATCTCACATCACAACTGCTGGGGCTCTTGGAAGTGCCTGCGATACCAGCTCAGGGAAGGAGCTTGAAATGCCAAAGCCATCCTTTTTCAGTGCCTGTGGGTTAACCAGTCACAGCTTGTAGTCCAGAGGTGGCTCAAACTTGCACATTTTCCTGTAGGTGGGGCAGGGTAAGAGTGTAGGTGGTGGCAGCTGCAGTGGTGGCTGGGGGTCTCTTCTGCTTGTTTTGTCCCCTGGTTGCTGTCTGGTTTTCAGCTTTTAAATCAGGTAACTAACACTCATGCCTCTGGAATGAATCCTTTCTTTACCAGCTCTATCACTGAGAGCCTTTTCAAACCTTTGTGAAAATAAAGGAAATTGTGTCTAGTGAAATATATTCTAAAGTGATTAGATAAAGGTGTCTGAGCCTTCAGCTAGCTGGGAAAAATATCAGACATTTTAGCCCTATAACAAGTTACTAACTCGATAGCCTCTGTCAGGCTAAAATTGCAGCCTGGAAAAACAGTTTCCCTTGCTGTCTCTCCCTTCCCCCATTTCCTGTTATAAGCAAACAAATGCTGTATTTTAGGTTACAGCTTAAAAATTGGCAGAGTTACTGTTGGTTTAATTTAATTGTGGAATATTCTCAGATCATTGGGAGGACCTTTTGCTAAGCCCTGTTTTACGAGGGTTTTTAGATCTTAAGTCTTTAGAGCTGACTCCCATGCTTTAATTTTAAAAATGATGCAACTTTTGAAAATATGTAGTAAATCCAAAGCGTGGTAGTTTTTTTTCCAAGAGCGCAGATCGAACAGTTTCTTGTGTTCACTTTTGTGAGGTAAAATGGTTGTTAAAAATCCCCAGGTATTGACTGTCTGCCAACCACTGGAACTTTAAATATTTCTTGCAACTAGCTGGAGATGTGAGCTGCATGCAGAATCCTTCAGAGGGATCACTGGCACCCCGTGTTTCATCAGGAATGCAATCAGGACCAAAAAATGCTCGATAGGAATGTTAGATGTCAAATCCACAGCCTCGATGCTGCAGCAGCCTCTTTTCCCTTGTGTTTCAGTCTTCCCTTGCAGCAATTCCACTTTGTGCTGCAGTCATGCAGAGAAGCTGGAATGTGACCCCTCCATTCACTGACAGCTCAGTCTTTCTTAAAAATGACTGGCTTTTGAGCCTGCTTTGGAGATGCTGGAGTGCATTCCCACAGCAGAGGGAACAATTAGCAGAACCCTGACACGTTTCCCTGCAATGAAGGAGCGTTCAGTATTTGGCATCTCTTTCCAGCCTATTTGTAGTGTTTCCAGAGGAAGGGCTCTTCCTGCCTAGAAATAGCTAAAGGCTGGAAGGGGTGTTCCAAGGTGGAGTCTGTCTGTGCATTGGAAAGGAATACAGGGACTGTATTTCCCATATGTCTGAGTGCTGGAATATGAAATTTAATCAAATCCCTGCCTCTTTGACATCAAACAGCAGCGTCTCCCCAGGAGCACACCCAGCACAGGGGTGGCTCAGCAGAGGGTTTCCTGCAGCAGGCCTTTTCCCCTTCCTGCCCTGCAGCCCAGACCTGCCTCACATCAGATTGCTGTTGCTTTTTTTAATGTTTAGATTCCAGAGGAAACTTTGTTCAAAATGTTTGTGGTGGAAGTCAAGCAATTGTGCTCTTCTGTTTCCTTTGTCCATTCAGGTTGCTGTATTATGTAACATTTCAAGACAAACCACTCTGTAGTAAAAATACAATCCTTTAGGGTAGTTACTATGTTCTCTTTATGGCTTTGATCCCTGTTTACCATTTTCTTTAAGAAGAAAACCTTTCTTTGTAGGTAAAGTCATGAAGCTGAGTACCAAAGCAGAAGAAGTTGCCACATTCTTTGCAAAAATGCTTGATCATGAGTACACTACAAAGGAGATCTTCAGGAAAAACTTCTTCAAGGACTGGAGAAAGGTATGCATGTAGTCCTGGGCTGCAGTGACTGTGGACATGGCCAGTGTCTCCTCAGCACTGACCAGCAAAAAGGGGCTGCTGTTACATGCACAGAAAGTTGGCTTGAGGCAACTCAAAGCTACCTCAGAAGGTAGCTGTGAAGTTTCCTGTTTATCCTGTAGTTTCACCAGGAAGAACCCTACCATAAATGCCTTTTTGAACCGAAAAGTCAGGTTTCTCTGTTGCAGCACAATGGGGTGTACCTGACCTCCCTGTTACATGCCTTGTGGAAGGACCACATTACTAGAAGGGAGCCCCTTCCAAAGACCTAAAACTGACATGTTCACCTCAGTCATCAGCCATAACAGCAAACCTTAAGATCAGTTTGATGCAGTTTTCCTGGATGTATTTCTGGGTGTTTCTCCCCATCCCTCAGCAGTCCCAGTCACAGCTGGGTTTGGGAGTGCTTTGGAAAGTGGTGCAGCATTGCCCAGTGCTTGGGGAGACCAGAACCCTGCAAGGCCAGCGCTCCGTAGGATCTGCTGCTTGTCCTTCCCTCTTTGACCTCAGCTGGAGTGAGCCTGTGCAAGAATTTGGGGATTCTTGGCGGGGTGATTGTGAGAACCTGCCTGTTGTTCCTGTTGCAGCTGCCTGGAGTAGGGTAAGCTCTGCTATGCCTGGGAGTTCAGTGTGTGTGTAAACTTAAAGCACTGCTTTCCTTCTGCTAGGAGATGACCTCTGAAGAGAAGAGCACTATCACCAACCTCAGCAAGTGTGACTTCACCCACATGAGCCAGTATTTCAAAGCTCAGTCGGAAGCCAGGAAACAGATGTCCAAGGAGGAGAAACAGGTACCAGAGGGAATTCTAGGAGACTTCATGATTCTTAGCTGGCTTGTGTTTGTGTTATCATTCTCCTTGCTGTGCATACGTCAGTGTTTTCACCAGCTTTCAGATTATTGCCTTCATGTGAACTGTAGGAATCTGCGCTGTGCAGCTCAGGTAGGGCAGAGCACTGTGTTTACAGCTGAATCTTCATCCTGACTTGAAATTATATTGATAGGGCTGATCCTGCTTAAGGAAATAAAGTTAAGTAAGTAACTGCTTAAGTAAAGTTAAGTAACGGCTTAAGTTAATAAAGAGAATCAGAGGTGCTGCCTCTGGGTTCTTTGGTCCCTGGGAAATAATGAGCAGTGGAAACTCAGTTAAAGGTGGCATAGATAAGGATGGTGGAAAGGATGCAGCAATGCCATTAGTAAATAAAATGAGAGAAGAAATCTTAAACATGAAGTAATGCTGGTTGTTGAATAAAAAATGGACTTTATTATCCAGTAGCATGGCTACAGTGTCTCGTAGGTTCAGAACTAAATTAACTGCAATGGACGTTGGAAGGTGGAAACTTTCCCCAAGTTCTCAGTTCATCTTCTGCAATGCTCTAGTAGTTGTCCTTTGAATGCTGGGCCTGGCAGCTTGGAATTACAGCCTTTGGGATCAGAGGGATCCCATCAAAATAGAGAGCCCTTGTCTTCCTGCTGTTTCCGTTTGATAAATGTGGGTGAGCCCTTCAGTTCCTGTCCGTGGTAGCTCTTAAAATGGAGCAGAAGTGGCTTTTTCTGTTTCTTAGCTGGTGCAACAGTGCTGTCTGTGGGTCAGATGTTTTATTTTGAGCTGCAATGTTTTTATTTTTCCTTCTATATAATTAGAGTTCAGGCACAGAAGTATGCAGTGAAATCTCAGCACATTCTTTCTTAGAAGACTGTGTTCTGCTTATGAGACCATTTGCTGACACAGGCTTGACATGCAGCAGCCTGGAGACATTCCTTTGCCTGCTTTCCAATGCTGAGTTCAAACACAGAAGTCTTTTATACACAGAATTTTTATACATAAACAACCAAGATATGAAGTCTGGTGGATGTCAAATGCTCAGTATAGAATATAAAGTAGCAGTACTGTGCTGGGGGTACCCTTGAAGCTGAGATATATGGATAGAGATGCACACCTCTGTTGTGGCAAAATTGTAGCTGCCTTCACCAGCACTGATCTGTTTCCCTCAAATACAAGTTTTCAGAGAGTTTTCAGACATCCTTTCCCTTTTTCCAGTTTGTTTGTGCTGCCTGCATGTTATGAATGCTTTTCTGGCCAGTCTGATACACTTGCCATGATGGGGGTCTGGTTTTGGGTTGGATCTTCAGCATTAGTGTGGTGCAAATATAAAAATTTGTTAAGTCTTGGCATACGAAGGTGCATGTGGTGGTGCATGTGCCATATCATCTTTGCTTTTGGCTTTTCCCAGAAAATCAAAGAGGAGAACGAGCGGCTATTGAAGGAGTATGGTTATTGTGTGATGGACAACCACAAGGAGAGGATTGCCAACTTTAAGATCGAACCCCCGGGTCTCTTCCGAGGTCGTGGGAACCATCCCAAAATGGGAATGTTGAAGAGACGCATCATGCCTGAAGACATCATCATTAACTGCAGCAAGTGAGCACTGCACGCTTCACACCTTGGCTTTGCTTTCTAGAGCTCATTTTTTAAAACCCTGTATAAGCTGATACTCAAACTTGTAGAATTGGGGATGCAGCTTATCTTGTTCTCCTATGGATAAGAAACTGAGTCATACAAGCAAAGACTGAGCAAGGCAATCATGGGTTTCAAGTAGAACTTTGTCAACATATTTTCTTCCTCACGCCTACAGCCTACATCTGATTAAACTGCCTTTCCTGCTAGTATTTTCAGAAAATAATGTTATTCTACATAGGTTGCCCCACTTTGTCTTCCTTGATGTTGAAGGCTAAGGTTTGGTGGGCTTCCCTTCAGTCTCTAGTCCTCATAAGTGTCCACACTATTGCAGTGTGCACAAACAAAAATGGTCCTAGCAATGTGTCCTACCTATGGTATAATTCTTCAGCAGGTACATGTTGGTAGCAGTTACATTCCTTATCTTTGACTGTTCATTTCGATTTACGTGGTTTCCTGCTTGTGGATATAATGCACTTCTGTTGCCTCAGTTCCTTTCCCTGCACTTTCTTTGTGTAATGCTGTTTATTACCTTCTCTGTTTTGATGCTGGTGGGATTTTCTTTAAATAGCTTTTATTGTCTGTTTTCTCACTCTCTGTAGGGATTCCAAAATCCCTGCCCCTCCACCAGGACACAAATGGAAGGAGGTCCGGCATGATAACAAGGTGACCTGGCTGGTGTCATGGACTGAGAACATCCAAGGCTCTATCAAATACATCATGTTGAACCCTAGCTCAAGAATTAAGGTAAAGATCTAGTTAAAAGAACAAAACCAAAGCAATCTTCCGTGTCATGTTTCCAAGAAGCAAATGTAGCTCTTGGTTAGGAAAGAGATAAGGGGTAAAGCTACCTGGCTCTTTCATCTACAGTGGTTGAAAAACATAGGGAAGCTCCTGTGCTTCTGTTCCCCCTTGAAAAGAGAGGATACAGTGACTGCCCAGGAGAGCAGGTGAAATCTGAAAATGTCTCCTGAAAAGCATCACTCTGTCATTTCTAGTGGAATCCTTTAGCCTGTGTAAACCTAAAAGGAAGCAATTTATCCAAGAACAGACTTGCTCTGGTGGATATTTCACGTACATTTGGCCTTAACTTCCCCTGTGTGGTCATGTAGTGAAGTCCTAACCATGGGTTGCTAATTAGTTGTCTGTAAAATTAAAAACCCGGCCAGGCTCCTGGCTGAGAAGGCTGGTAAGGAGGTCATGACTGAAGGAAAACAAACTCCTGCTGTGGGAGCAAATACCCAGTCTGTGGGTCAAGTCCATAAAAGCAAGAATTTAAGCTCCTTTCACAAAGTCTTTTTCTGAGAGATTTTTTTCCTGGATTGGAAACAAGGAGTTTGTCCTACAAATACAGGAGGAAAAATATCTCTGTTCCTTGTGGATTCCTGCCCTCTTTTTGCTGTGTCTTGAATATACAATAATGATGATGAACTGTTGATGTTGCTCTTGCCTTTTATGGGTATTTAATTACACAGCTGAAAGAACATAAGTGCCATCTGAATAAAGCAGAGGAAACCATTTATATTTTGAGAAGCAGGGAAGATGTGTCTTTTGTGTCTCTCTCCAGTTGCTTCCATGGAAGCATTTAATATCATGGAAATCTGAATGACCTGCAGCTGTGTGGCAGCACAGTGGGAAGCTGAGCTGTGCAGCAGCAGCATCTCAGTGCTTCTGTACAGCGAGACCATTTTCCACACACGGGCTTGCAAAGCCTTGAGATGCAGATGGGAGCTGGTCCTCTGCCTGCTCTCTAGTGCTGACTCTATTCCAACTTCCCTGCAGGGTGAGAAGGACTGGCAGAAGTATGAGACAGCTCGGAGGTTGAAGAAGTGTGTAGATAAAATCCGGAATCAATACCGAGAAGACTGGAAATCCAAAGAGATGAAAGTACGGCAGAGGGCTGTGGCACTGTACTTCATTGATAAGGTGAGGCTCCTTCCTTGGCTCCCCTCGCCTTCCCTGTCCTGCTGGGAGTACTTGTGAATGCTGTGTGTTTCTCTTGAAGGCAGAATTGAGCCCAGTTACTAAGGTATCCTGAGACTTCCTGGTGGGCAGGCTCCTTTTCCTTCCCATTACCTGGAATCCAGAGCAATAAACTATTGTACTAAACACAGCTATTTCAGGCAGCATTGTTTAGTTCAGGCCAAACTCACAGCCTGGTTCCAGAATCACCCAGTTGGGTTACTGGGAAGTTTGTGTGGGCCTTTTGTCTCCAGCTGTTTCAGTTTTCCTGCTGGCAATTTCTGCTGGTTTGTCACCTCTTCAGTTTGAGGTCACAGTTGTGAGGTTTTGTAATTATGTTAATTTTTTCACCACAGCATAAAGTAAACTGCAGTTGTGTTGATGCATTCAAAGCAACGTAAAACCAGTTCCCAGAGAGCTGTTCCCTAGTAGCATATGGTGTCTTGACTAACTAAATTAACAGGTTTTGTTCAAAATGGTTTGATGTAAACCAGGGAGCTTAGATGTGAATAACTGTGGTTTCATATGACCACTGAAGATTTCAAAAGTGAGATCTTGTTTTAGCCAGCACTGTTAAAATATGTGGTTTTATGCAGCCAAATGTAGCCTTTAGATAATTTATAGAAGCCAGTATTTATATAACCTGTATGCTATTTGAAATTTATTTAGTGTGCAGTGAATAGGTAGGACCATAGAAGATGAACAGCTGAACTGTATGATGTGTTTCAAGTAGAGTTCACATGGAATTCAATTTGATTTTTAAAAACTGCCACACTTTTTGAAGTTAATTTCCATTAGTCAGAACTGTGTCATAGTTTGAGTTACTTAATGAGCAAAAGTTGATGAAGAATCCTGGCTTAAACTCTTAAAATAAGGAGATAATCTCCTCTGGACCTGGCTGATTCTAGGCCGGTGTCTGAAGGCTTGCAGCATCTCTGTATTCTGGGGACAGTTTGAATTCCTTACCTCTCTTGTCTTGATACTAATGTAGCTTGCCCTGAGAGCTGGTAATGAAAAAGAAGAAGGAGAGACAGCTGACACCGTGGGCTGCTGCTCTCTGAGAGTAGAGCACATCAAGCTGCATCCTGAACTGGATGGGCAGGAATACGTGGTTGAGTTCGACTTCCTCGGGAAGGACTCCATCCGATACTACAACAAAGTCCCTGTGGAGAAGAGGGTAAGGCACCTCCACAAGCACATACACAGACTGAACTGCACAGAGACATGGTCAGCACAGTTTGGGTGGCATTAACACATTGCTTTATCACTGCTCAGACACCGAGCCAGAAAATAATGTGACATCCTCTTTATTGGCACTGCCATTGAAGGTGGTGTGACACAGCCCAGCAGATGAGATGTTCAAACACGTTGCTCCTCTTCCCTGTGGTGTCAGTGGGAAGAGCTGACATAGCATAACTGTAACAGCTGTGTTAGACAAGTTTCCTGGGTCTTGTTCTGGTCACCAGAGTTGGTTTTGTCACCTGTAGGTGATGAAGTTCCAGGCCCATGTGACAAGTAAGAGCATAAAAGGTTCTGAAATATTGCTGGCACTGGCAGAGCAGCAGTTTGATGGGGGCTTTGATAATACACACTTCTGTCACAGTGGTTTGGTTCGTGTTGGAGCTGAGCCCTCACAGATGTAGATCTTGATCTTGGCTGCTCCAGAGCCTGTGGGTACGTGCACTGATACCCCTGGCCTATGAACCTGGGTGTCTGCCAGCCAAGACTTCTTATGCCATGTCAATTCTTTTATTTCTGTCATCCACCAGTTTCAAATTGGCTGTGATTTTGGCCTCATTTCAGAATCAATCCCTATCCAGCAGCATGAACCTGGAAGGCACTATCCAAAATGTTTTTGTGGGTGTAACAGCTTTGCATCTGGCCCACAGCTCTGTGGTCTGTGTTAGATACCCTGTGTATAATACTATGGTAGTTGTCATGACAGTCAGCAGTAAATGTTGGCCTCCTGAGGAGAAAAACAACTGAAAAAAGAATTAAACTACAGTTGCTCTAGAAATTAACATGTGCTGGAAATCTTGGTTCCCTGTGTAAAGAAGAAAACATTTTTCTGTTTAAATTTATTGGTATCTCTGGGTATTTTTTCAGTGCTTAAAATGAGGAGTTGACTATTGTGGAACTAGAAATCTTTGCATATTGGGTGTCTATAGAAGAACGTGTGTTGTTGGGAAGCTGGGGAATTGGAGCATGCAGAACTGGGATTTGTGGTATCTGTTATAATCAAAGATGCTTTGGTTATTCTCCCTACCCCAGTGAGACATGTTTGGGATGAAATTGTATGAAACAATGCAGCAGTGGGGAGGGTTGGTTTCTTGTAGCTTCAATCCATGGGAAATGGCTCAGGGGTCTTTTGGGCTCAAGTAATAATGGGAGAGTAAGGAAGAGACAGCTTTGGAGTCTCTCTCTGCTAGGCAGCTATGCCAGAGCAGAGTCAGATCTGTAGTTTTGATCCAGAGGATGAGGATAAAGGGTGTTGAAGGCTCAGGACTCGAGTTGCTGGGGAGGAACGTGCAGCACAAGCATTGCATTGAGAGATGGGTGTTTGCCTGCTGGGAAGTAGCATCCAGCATCAGCACTGTTCCCTGGAACAGTTTAATGGCTCCCTGGCAGTCCTGCTTTCATACAGCTCAGTACTGCCCAGCGCTGTCTGGTCTGTGTGCCTGATGTTCCTGTTTTTCTCTTCCTGCAGGTGTTTAAGAATCTTCAGCTGTTCATGGAGAACAAGCAGCCTGAGGATGACCTCTTTGACCGCCTCAATGTAAGCACATAGTTCCTGGTGAGGGTGGTGGAGCACCATGAACAGGCTTGCTCTGCACCAGGCAGTAACAGCTGCTCTGTTCCAGAAATGGTTTCAGTGGAAATTCTCTTCCAGAGCAGCCTCAAGACAGTGAGAGTCTGTCTCAGTCTGGTGTCTGAATTGTCCACTGTGCCCACAGGTTCCCAAACCGATGGGCCTTGGTCCCAGTGAGCCTGCCTGGCTCTGACCTGGGGAGGTTTTTTCAGAGTTCAGAGATGATGAACGTGTGAGGTGACAGATTTTCAGATGCCATCCCTGTCTGCACACTTGGCTCTGTGGGAGCACTGTGGCGGTCCAGGCACATTTACCGTTACTGGAAACCAAAACCTCCACACCAAAGAAATCCTTTTTGGCCACTTGTGGTACTTGTTACCAATCTAATACTTGTTGGCTCTTTGTTCACTTTTGCTGTGGTTTCAGTAGTGCTGTGGCTATTCTGTTGTGGTCAGGTCTGAGTACACCAGGCCGTGAGCTGCACGTCTGTGTCAGCCGTGGGTCCAGAGGTTTCACAAATGCTGTGGTCATTCCTAGTGCTCACTGTCACCTCCTTTCTGCTTCTTTAGACCAGTATCTTAAATAAACACCTTCAAGACCTTATGGAGGGACTGACAGCCAAGGTATTCCGTACTTACAATGCCTCCATCACGCTACAGCAGCAGCTCAAGGAGCTCACTAATCGTAAGTCCTGCCCCTGAAGCTGTGAGGGGAACAGATCTGACTCTGCAATACAGACCTGGCTTCCTTGGCTGAGCCCCAAGTCATGTATCTGTTCACCACTTCCTTGTTACAGTTCTCCCAGTGCAAATGTCAGGCAGCTGAGGTCTGACCAAAAATCTGCTGTCAGACCATCTTTTGGGGTAATTGAGCAGCTCAGCACTGGGGCAGAACAGAACTGACTTGTGAGCACACCAGGGTGTGCTTTCCAGGTTGTGCCTATCCTTTGCCAGATCTGTTTGCTTTCTGTTAATTGTGAGGTGCTGGAGATGACAGGCAAGTCAGAGGCATCTGTAACAGCCCCACGTTTCTTGGCTGCTCATCCACAGCCTCTGTGAGCAGTGCTGCCTTGCACTTGGCAGCTTTACCAGGCAGGCACATTGGACCTGTGAAGCCCAGTGGTGTCCTGGGCAGGGTGGTCCTGCTGTCCCCTGCTCTGAGCATGGCTCTGCTTCCCTCCTATTGAGTTGGGATGCTGTCAGTGGTGATGAGTAACATCTAGAAGGAGTTAGGGGCTGGGATGGAAGTGGCCAGACTCTTGGGACTGTAGTTGGAGTGCAGTGTTGAGACTGGCCATGGGAGGGGAAGGTCGGTTCTGCAGTGGCTGTGGGACACTGGTTGGGGCAGCACACCCTGGAGAACCCACTTGTTCACCCCTTCCCTTCCTTCACAGCGGATGACAACATCCCAGCAAAGATCCTCTCCTACAACCGTGCCAACAGAGCGGTGGCCATTCTGTGCAACCACCAGAGAGCTCCGCCCAAAACCTTCGAGAAGTCCATGATGAATCTGCAGACCAAGGTACCTCCTCCTGCCCAGCTCTGGGACAGCAGGGCTCCAAGTGCTGCATCTCAGGAGTCGGCATTCCTTTCCCTTGGGGTGAAAGCAGAGCCTGCTTTTTCCTGTCAGGAGTTGGTAGTGTGCATCAGAGATGGGCCTGCTTGGAGACGAGCAGTGAGCTGTAAGGGATTTCTCTGAGTTGTCTTTTACTTGTAAAGAACAAGACCAGACCCTTTTTCTGCCCTTCATGGTGTAGCTGCGTGTTCTGCTGCTGTTGAAACTTGAGAGCAGCAGTCCCTAGCTTTGATCTGTGTCCCCTAAAGAACCTGGAGTGGGCACCCACCCCTGTTGTGTGAATCCCAGGCCACTATCAGTGTGTACATCGTACATTATGCCCCTCTGACTTGACCTCTTCCTTTGCAGATTGTTTCTGGTGAAGGCCATGAGGTCCAAAGGGGTTAGGTCTGTTCCTGGTCTGGCTTTAGAATAACCTTCACAATAAGGAGTTCTGGTTTGGCACTGCAGTGTCCCCTGCTTCCATAACACCTAACATGGCTGCCTTCACCCTAGAGCCTAGAGCTTGGGGATGTTCAAGTGGAGTGGTTGAACAGGGGCTGCAAAATGCTAAATCCCCCTGAATCCTAAGCTTACTGGAGAAGAACTGCGTGAAGCATTAACACCTTTCAGTGTGTAGGATTTGGGGCTGATTCCTGCTGAGGGATCAGGGATCATCCTTCCATGTAGTCATCAGAGAGCTGGTAGTGGTGGGATGCAGTGGAGGCAGACAAGCTGCCAAGATGGGTTGTTGGCCAGGTCACACCAAGCCAATTCCTTGGCCTGCTTGGTTGTAGCTGTGTGGGAAAGCTCCCAGCACCAGCTTGTCTTTGGAAATTAGTGAGGCCCTGTTTCCTGAGGGGGATATCTCACCACACTTGGCAGTGCAGTGGCCAGTGGCCTGATTGCTCTGTAGGAGTGGAGGTGAACTGGTAGATTCTGAACGTGGTCACGAACTGGCTTCCTGGGTCATGCTGCCCAGGGGTGACTGACACAGCTGTCAGCAGCTTGTTCACAGTGCTGCCATCTGGTTTTGCCTCTCCTAGATTGATGCCAAGAAGGAGCAATTAGCTGATGCCAGGAGGGAACTGAAAAGCGCCAAAGCTGATGCCAAGGTCCGAAGGGATGAGAAGTCTAAAAAGTAAGGCTGGTGTTACTGGGCAGTGCAGTGCTCCCAGAAGGGGTCCTTAACCCTGTATTTCCTGGCCTGTGATTTGGGAAGGCTTTCTTTTGCCCGTTTCATTCTGTGCATGAAGAAATGAACACCCGTGGGGTGGTGTGACCTTGCAGTTCCTGACGTGGTCACTGGTGCCCAGCCCTCAGAGCTGAGCAGCTGCCAGTGCTGACCCACCCCGCTGCTGCCCAGGACCAGCAGAGGGGGGGATGCAGTGTGCAGCATTGCTGCCTTCCCGGGGAGCTGGGGCTCACACGATTAATTAATTGCACAGGCACCTCCCCGAGTTCCGCTCTCCCTGTCAGAAGCCCACGGCACAGACTGTGTGCTGGGGCTCCGTGTGGGCTCTGCAGAGCAGCCACAGGGGAGCTGAGTTACAGGAGCTCTGAAAGCAGGATCACAGCATGACTTGATGAAGGATAGATGGGCTGGTGTGGGAGTGGGTGTAGCATCAGAACAGTTCAGGCTGTTGCTTCCAACCCTTTAAAACAAAACTGCTGCTTAAGATTCCTGCTCTGCCTCTTGGAAAATGTCAGTTCTTAATTGCATGTGCTGAGTCTGTTGTGTCACCATCTGTGCTGACACAGCTGCCCTGTGTGGCTGGTGGCATTGCTTACCTTGAGCAGAGTCCCTTTGGGTTCCCACAGCGCTGGCAGGGCATTAGGAATTCAGTGCTTTGTTCTTTGCCACCCCAGGACAGTGGAGAGCAAGAAGAAAGCAGTGCAGAGGATTGAGGAGCAACTGATGAAGCTGGAGGTTCAGGCTACAGATAGGGAGGAGAACAAGCAGATCGCTTTGGGCACCTCCAAACTCAACTACCTGGATCCCAGGATCTCTGTTGCTTGGTAAGCACCTGCCTGAGGTAGGCTGGGGTGATCCACCCCACCCCTTCACCTCTGTCTTGTCCCCCCACATAGCAAGGAGAGGGCCTCTAGCCTTCTTTTATCCCAAACTCTAAGAGCATCTTCTCTCCTGCAGGTGTAAGAAGTGGGGAATTCCTATAGAGAAGATTTATAACAAAACCCAACGAGAAAAATTTGCCTGGGCTATCGACATGGCAGAGGAAGACTATGAGTTTTAACCTGTTTTTATTGAGCTGAATTTTATGGGAAAAGGGAGTAGCCTGGTTTTTAGGGAGATTGATAAACTGTGAGCCTTACTTGTCCTTGGATGCTGGGGAAGGGGGAGGAAAGGGGCAAGTGAGCATCAGATAAAACAGCCAATATCTTGCAGAAAGCATAACCTGGAAATATCCTAAAGGAGCTGAGCCAGTTGTCCTATGGACAACTTATTTAAAAATGTTTCAGAGATCCAAATTCTAGCTGTCTGGTTTGTGTGGTTTTTCTCTTGAGGCAGGGCAAGTGGATGGGGGATTTGTCAACCTTCCGCCAGGCAAATTCACCATCACACTGAGAGCGTGGGAATCTTTAGCTACTGTATACAAAATCCAATTATATTGGTGCGTTTTTACAGTTAGGGTTTTGCAATAACTTCTATATTTTAATAGAAAATGGACTCCTTAACCCCTGCCCTTCCCTTCCCCCTCCCGCCCCATTTCAGAATTTAACAAACAAACAAAATTTAAGGAACCCAACGCACCTGTTACAGCTGTCACTATAGTCATGGAAATACCCAAATCTTTTTCAATTTGTCACTTGAAACAGTCGTGGCATTGGAACATAAATTTACAAATATCCACCACATTTGTTCAGAGCAAATCATGATGGGAAATCGGCCTCCTGACTTGAGTGTTCCTATTTTAAATGTGAATTTTTATTTCTTTTTAATTATTTTAAAATATTTAAACAGTTTTCTTTCTTTATGATCTTAAAGATCGTATAGGTTTGGGGGCGGGTGGGGGGAGGGGGCCGTGTGATGGGAAGATGTGTGTGGAATTTGGGGACAAGTGAAATTGGAAACAAATGACATTCCCATCACCCTTTGTTCTGAACACGCTCTGTACACTTCCAAGAATTATCTACTTTTTAGGTTTGTCAGACTGTTTTACCTTTTTTCCCCTCCTTTTTTTCTAAGCCCCACTCCCCTCTTTTACTTGAAAGATTTTATTGTGTAAAAAGAAGTTTCACAGGTCAATAAATTTCGAGGGAAATGAGCATTGGTCCAAAAAGGAAAATAATCAAGATTTTAGGGCTTTTATTTTTTTCTTTTGTAATTGTGTAAAAAAATTTTAAAAATTAAAAAGCAGAATTTTAATGTGAAACCTTTTTTTGCTATAATCATTAGTCTTAGAGGCATTGTTAGCGTAGTGTGTGTGCAAGACCATTTCCTGCAGCCTTTCCTCAACAAGTATCTTCTATTTTTATCATGAATTCCCTTTTAATCAACTGTAGGTTATTTAAAATAAATTCCTACAACTTAACTGAGTGTTGGTGTCCCTGTGTTCTTTCACCTCCAGCCATGACCGTGAGGCCCCTGTGGTCACTGGGCTGGGGGAGATGGTGGGGTGCAATTCCTGTTCCCAGCAGGAATTCCCTGAAGGGTGTGGCCCAGCCCTGCCTTGCTGTGACTGTGCTGCACCCTCTTTGGTGCTCACTGTGGGGTTTCCATGCAGGCACAGCTCAGCATCAGTTTGCTTTGTCCTGGAAAAAAGCAGAGAGCAGGAGCAGGCAGATGCAGTGACACTGGAGCTGCTCTTCCTGGCCTGGTTTCTCTGCTGCCTTTTATTCACCCCAGCCCTCTACACAGAGGAGGAAGGGAGGGAGAGCAGCTCCTTCCCCTTCATGGCTGGGAAGGGCAGGAGGCTGGGCAAGGACATGGGTGATGAGGCTGATGGATGCACTCTCCTCCCTGGCACTGGGAGCAGCCCTGGCCTGGTGTCGGTGGAGCAGACACAGGCCCTGGCTCCTCTGCGTTCCCCCTGACCCCAGAGCTGGGGTGGGCTCCCAGAGCCCCGAAGGCAGCTGTGGGGTCAGGCTCAGCCAGCTGAGGAGCCTCTGGGCAGCCAGCCCCAGCAGGGCTTCGTGCTGCCTGCTGCGCTCTTCCAGGCGCTTTGTTGTGGCTGTGCAAACTTGGAGCTTGGCAGGAGCTGCCGTTTGCTCTCTGGGGCCTTTCCAAGGTGCAGCGGTGAAAATGCCAGCGGAGAGGGAAAGAGGCTCATTGTGCTCCCGGCCTGCCCGTGCCTGAACAATGCAGCCTGTAAAAATATCCTTTCTATTTATACAGCCCTCCTTCCCGCCTGCAGACCTGAGCCAGTTATCCCTGTATCTTACAAAGTCCAGTATCTCACACCACTGAACAGGGAATTGTTGAATGCAGGAGGAAGGGATGTACTCCCACAGAGGGGATTCCCCCACCCCAGCATCGCTGCTGGCACATCCCCCTTCTCCCTGGGCACAGTGGGGTGCTCTGGCCAGGCTGGGAGATCCGTGCTCTGCCTGGAAGTGCAAGGCCACGCTGATGTCCGAGGTTGGAGATGCTGGGCCTCTCTGTCAGCAAGGAGGATGTTGGTGCAAAACCAGCCCTTGAAAATGCACCCAGCGCTGGGGAGCACAGGCTCTGTCCCGGGCAGGGAGCCGAGAAGGGTTTAATCTGTGGTTTTGCCTGTGGCACAGCAGGGTCAGGACCACACACCCCACACTTTCCATGGAGAATTCCCAGACCCCACTGACTCACTGCAAACAGAGAAATGGCCACAAACGTGCCACATCCTGTCCTGCATCCCACCGCTGCAGCGCCTGTGCTCGCCTACCCCTGTGCCACCACCCCAGTTTGGCTTTCCAGTCCCACAACAGGGCCTGTGTTTGGCAGCCAGGGAAACTGAGGCAGCAGTGACATGACCGGTGGAGAGGGCAAAATATAAGTTCGAACTGGATCTTGTGCATCACAAGCCCACGAACAGGGCCTGGCGGCCAAGGGAAGGTGCAAACCCTGCAGGATGCAGCCCCATCCCCCTTGAAGTCTTACAGGATTCCAGGGCTGAAAATTGAAACCGGGTGAATTCAGGATATTAGAAAAGTGTGTGCTCCCCGCGCGGCACTGGGGAGCGGGGATAGGGGAACCCGGAGCTGCCGTGGGTTTCTCACCAGCTGCGTGTTGTCATCCTAGAGGGACCCTGCAATGCCTGGAAGGGGCAGAGGCTGCCGGGGGAGGCAGCCGGCGGGCACGGCTTTGCCCGGCTGCTCGGCACGCTGCCGGCACCGCGCCAGCATCCGCGGCAGCTCCGCAGCCCCGGGCGCGCCTGCGTCCCATCCCCGGCACCCGCGTCCGCCGGCACCCGCCCGGGCAGCGGGCAGCCCCGCTCCGACACCTCTCCGGATCCCGCTCCCCGCAGCACCAGGGAAGTTCTTCCGCCGTGGGGATTTTCTCAGCCTGTGGGCTGGTGGTGTCTTCACCCAGCCCAGGCAGCACAGAGCGGCGGGAAGGAATAAATAGGGAAGGAATAAATAACCCGCACAGGGGCACCTCTCCCGGGGATTGCAACACTGGTTCAGATGAGGATCGGGCACCTCGTCTCAGTGCGTGGTCCCCGGGGCAGGAGGGGGATGCATCCATTCCCAGACAGTGGTGTCAGAGGGGTGCTGGGCTGCAGGGAAGCCCCCACACTTGTCTGTGGGGTGGCCTCAGAGCGCTGTGTCCCTGGATTTTGTTCCCCAGGCCTCGAGCATGCCTGGGGCTGTCCTTAAGCCAGAGGTCACCTGGCCGTTGGCCTGTTCCTGGTGGGAGGATGCAGCTGCTCCATGAATCCTGCAGGATATGGGGGATGGCATCCCGTGCTTTGGAACTGTGAAGGGGGAAATGCTGGGGCCACTCAGAGGGGAAAACCCCCTTTTCCCAGAGGTGTTTGCAAGGGGAGATTGCAGAACCCCCAGGCTTCCACAGCCACAGGATGAACACAATCCAGGGAATTTCTTCAAAAACAAAACAGGAATATAATGGAAGATTTTGCTGGGGTGGGGATGATTGTTCACAGCCTGGCTGGTAGAGAAGCTGGGACCACCAAATGGGGCTGTCAGGCAGCAGGCACACAAAAGCTGTCAAATTTCCTGTGCTGTCAAATTAAACAGTGGAATTCTTTGGCGTGCAGCATCTTACACACAGAGACCTAATGCAAGGCTAAAGGTGATCAGTCAAACTTGGAAAATAAAAAATATCCATCGCAAACAGCTCATTGTAAACCACATCCTCCTCGTGCTGGCCCCAGCCACCCCGAGCTCCGGAGCTGAGGACACCCTTTGCCAGGTGGTCTCTGTCAGCACGAACAGGCAGCGTTTGGGAGAGAGGGAGTCACCTTTTCTCCTTCTTCGATGGCCACACTCCCTTCCCAGGTTTTGCCCTCAAAAACAAGGGTGTGCCCATAATGCTCAGCTATTTTAAGACCACTGGGAGCCGGCTGCTTCCTGCCGGTCCCAAGCGAGGCTGTTACACAAGCCAGGAGCAACTTCCCTGGCGACCACGGCGGCTCCCCCCAGAGAGAGTGAGGCCCGAAGTGCTGTGCCAACACCAAGGACAGGCTCCAGTGGCACTGGCTCAGCTGAGCCTATCCCCAGCATCCTTAGAGTGCTGTCATACACAGCTCATTTCCATCGGGGCAGGTTTAGGCTCTTCCCGCGGTGTGTCTGTCCTTGCACGTTTGATGCCCAGCTAGGATCCTAAACAACCTCGTAGGGCTCCTACTGTGGGTGCTGGGGAACGTCCCTTTGGAGGCAGGCGAAGCAGCAGGAACAGAGGGAGCTGCTCACATGTGGGATCCACTCAGGGATGGGCCCCTCACTTAGAAAATGATGCCCCTCCCAGTCCCAGCCATGAGCTGGGGGGGTGAGATAAGCACTGCTGAGCACAGGCTGCCTTGCCATGGGCCTGTGGACACGTGTGTGTGTGTGTGTATTCACAGAATCATTAAGTTTGGAAAAAAGAAAAAATCATAGGATCATTGAAGTTGGTAAAGTCCTCTAAGATCTTCAATCCCAAAAATTAACCCATATTTTTACATACATATATACATACATATATATATCCGTGCACTTATAGGCAGCACATTCCCTCCAATCTGTCCCTTTCCCGGCTCTCCTGCAGCAGAGATGTGCTCAGCTTGGGCAGACCCTCACCTGCCAGGTTGGGGGGATGCACTGGCCACTGGACCCAGGACATTGTGCCCAACCTGGAACAGCCTGAGCACCCAGTGCGCCCTGGGGTGCCCTGATGGAGAGGAGGGCACGGGCAAGAAGGTCAGTGGCCCACAGAAAGGGAAATTGCAGGCTTTAACCACATGAATGGATCAAACTGCACTGAAACGCTTCCCAATTCAACCACTTATCCCCTTGCTAACCCTGCTTTTGTGTGGTCTCTAACCCTGTTTTTTTGTGGGACCGGAGAGCAGCTGGAGAGTGTCCAGTGACCCCCGGCTCCCTGCACGTCCCCCAGGGGCAGGATGCCACAGGCCACCCTGCAAGCCCTATCCCGCTGTCCATGCCAGCACAGATCCAGCTCGGATCTGCCTGGAGGAAACAACAAACGCAGACCTGGCTTCATCAAGAAGCCACGCCATGGTGCCAGCGGCAGCCATACGGGGGGGTCTGTCCCCAGGAAAAGCCACCGTGGGATGCAGTGTTGGGACCCCACACGTGCCACGCCAGGATCCCACGCAAACCCTGCAGTGGGTGCCGGGGCCCCGAGGTGTCCTGTGCTGTGGGGTGTGTGGCACACGGGGGACCTTGTGGGGTGCAGGGTGGTCCCCCAGGCGTGCCGAGGGTTGCAGAGTCCCCGGGTCCCCCAGGCGTGCCGTGCTGTGGAGGGTCCCGCGGTGCCCAGGCGTGTTGGGTGGTCTGTGGCACTGGCAGCCCGCACCACGCAGGGGCTCCGCCTGCCCCGCTGCCCCGCGGGCCGCTCGGCGGGGATGCCCC
>VZRQ01000967.1:550634-564449 GCA_013397975.1 Machaerirhynchus nigripectus | reverse complement strand
GGTCGAGGGGGCCGGTGAGTGCGCGGCGGGGGGAGCCCGGCGGGAAGGGGCGGCAGAGGGGATGCCCTCCCTCGGGCGGGGGTGCGGGGCCGGAGCCCTCCCGGGAGCCGCCGTTCGGGGAGCGCCGGGGGCTGGGTGGCGAGGAGGAAGGGGAAAAAAAATGAAAAATAATGAACCCCCAGGCTCTCCGTGCCCGGCATCTTCCCGCGGGCAGCCTGGAGGGCAGAGGGGAGTCCGGGTCCCAGCGCGGGGCCGGCCCCGACCACCCTGTGCACGGGGGATGCGCGGGGGATGCGCGGGCCGGTATCGCCACTGCCCCTGCCCAGCGCCGCCTCCCAACTTTCCGCATCCCTGTTCGGCACCAAACTTCCCCTGGGATAAACGAGGTGTTTTCCCGGGTGGTGCCTTGGCGAGCAGTACCTAAGGGCCGTAGGAAGCCTCAGACGGAGGCAGGATTAGTGTGAGCCCTTTCGCGATTGCACGCCGGAGCAACAGATGAGACCAAACAGAAAAGGCAAAAATTAGGAAAACCAACCCAAAATATTGTACTGTAGTTCCGTCCTCTTCCCCGTTGACCTCTGCACATCAGCCAGAGGGTGATGGCACAAGGTCAGGTGAGCGCGGTGCTGCCGTACCAGCACCGGTTCCTGTGCTGGATGGGGACGAGGAGGACAGAGGAAAGGATGCGTAAGAAACCTGAGTGCCAAACCACAAAGATGGGTGGGAAGGGGGTGAGATCTGGCATGCCCTTCACTCTTATCCTCGGTGTTGGTTTCCCAGGTTCTCTTAAATTATCTTTCCTGCCCCCGTGTGCACCAGCACGAGGACAGGGTCTCTGTTCTGTGCTGGACGTGAGGAAAAGGGGACGTGCACAAAGGCCAAGTGGTGGGAGAGCTGGTGCTGGCCGTGGCCCTGGCCTTCCCCATGCTGAGGGATGCGACCGAGGCCCAGCAGGGCCACAGAGGGGTGATCATCTCCCCTGGCAAGTGCTGCTGGCCCAGGATGGAAAGGTGGGATGCTGTTAGTACCAGAGGCTCAGAGGAGGAAAGAGCATGGAGATGGTGGCCACATCTCTGTGGCAGGCCCACAGAATGGGGCTTTGGTTTGCCCTAAGACCCTTCGAGTCCTCTACCTTCTGCCCTGTGGTGTCTCCAGGCAGATCTGGAGGGAGCCCTGGGCTCCTTCAGCATTGTAAGGATTTGAAGCTCCCCCATCTCTTTCCCAGGATGGCCTCTGGGAGCAATGAGGCAGTGTGAGAGGGAGGAGAGAGCAGCGCTCTATTGACCCTGGGCTTAAGTTGTTCTTAAACTAAGGCGCAGCAAACATTGCTTTTGCTGGGGAGATTCTGGTCTCGGGCAGAGCCTACAGACCACATGTGCCCGTGGTGGGACAGAGGTCCCCACTGGTGTCTGCACAGGTGATTGTTCCTGGGGACAGACCTAGGTGTGTCCTTGTAACCTGGGACCTTAACCTGGGGGAAATCTAGAGAACTTCAGCTTCTGTACCAGAACTATGGGTGTAAGGATGATAAAGCCATGGCTGCAAAGAATTCTTGTGCTATGCGGCTATCCAAGAGCAGACCAGTGAAAGCAGAGAGTCCCTGGGACCGAGATGATCACGTTTCTTTTAATGTCACAGTGGAAGATTCCTTGGGGCTTCTCTCCTGTGCCACAGGTGAGTTGTCTAGCTGGTGGCTTTGGGCTTTGGGTTCCCCACATGTGCCTCCTAATGCTCATGGAGTTCCCACACTACGTGTGACCCTCCCAAGGGGCAAGGTGGGCCTCGCTGGACACAGAGGACATCAGACTGAAGGGCTGCTGTATCTTCAGTCCCATCTCTCTGATGCTGGATGCTTTCCCCATGGTGTCCTCTCTCACCTGAGCATTTCACCCTGTCCTTGGTCCCCTCCTCTGGGGGGGGGACCTGTCATCCAGCACCCTGAGCTCTCAGGGCTGAGGAGCAGAGCTTTGTTTAACACTTCCTGGACAGAACTGTGGGAGCTCCAGGTGGAAATATCAGCCTGTGTACACAAATAGTGACTGGGTTTCTAGGCAGGCAAGGCAAAGCCATGGGATTGATGGCCAGCAGTACTAGATTCTTGGCCAGCTTCCCTGTTTTTATCTGGATGTGCTTTCTGGGCAGAAAGAGGATGCCTGGGAAGAGCCAGGTGTGTGACAGCTCCTGGGAAATACACCAGCATATTCCCCTCCTGGCTCATCCCCTTGGGGCCAACACTGACATGGCCATGGTGGGAATCAGAGGGGGAAGTAATCTGGAGTTGAGCTCATCACTTTCAGTGCAGGGTAGTTCCAGCCATGAGCAATGACTGATCCATGAAGACAAGCCGTGCCAGCGTCAGGAGCAGTAGGTTGGGACTGGTGGGAAGGTTGGGTTTTGCTTTTAATGGTGGTACTGGTTTGGCCCCAGCTTGCACTGTGAGAGTAGCCAGGTGTCAGGAGGTGAGGTGTTCCTTCCCACAGAACAGCATCCCCACCAAACAATGTCTGGGGGCCTACAGGTCAAAGATTGCTGTGTTCATGGGTCAGTAATGGATGTTCTTGTGTTTCTTGAGAGCTGGAGACCACCAGGGAGCTTTAGACCACCCTGGATACAAGTTAGTTGTCTAAGTAGGAATGATTCTGGGTTTTTATCCATTTCAGAACAGGTGAATATCCACAGTATATCACATGTGGAGGTTTTGGACTTGGGGCATGTGTATATGGATGGCCATGTCTTAAAGAGGTCTGTCTCCATGGACACCGAGTACAGATGATCTGTTCTCCTTTCTCTGCTCCTGTTGGGTTGTGCAGAAAGTAGATGTGTGTTTGTCCCAGGGAGGGGTGGGCAAAGATGGGGGCCTGGCTCCATGGCTGAGAGTGTTGGGAAGAGCACAGCCCCCGTGGCTGCAGCTTGGGAAGCTCCTGTTGCATGGTGGGCGGTGCGTGAAGGGACAGAGGGTCAGCTGGCTCATCTGCAGGTGGCCTCAAGCACGGGGGCTAAAGCTGCAGTGTGCCAGGAGGAGAGGGCTCTGGGCACAGCCGTCGTTCCTTGGTGTGGTGCTGCTGATTTCAGAGCTTTGCCATCACTGTCAGAGGTGTCGTGGAGCTGCTGCTGCCCCAGGATGTACGGGGGCTGATCTGTCAGTACTTCTGATCTCTGCTGAACTCTGGGGGGTTGCAAAAGGCAGCCAGTACTTTGCCTTAAAAACAGTGTTTGGGTGGTGCTTGGCTTTCTGTGCACAATGATGCGGAGCTTGGAGGGGAGCAGAGCCTGAGCAGGCTGAAGGTCACCCCAGTGCTGGAGAGATGTCCGGGGAACCCCTGTCCTCTGTGCCTTTGGTGCCTCAACAGAGTGGTGCTGTGGGTCTGAGTTCCCTCACCCTGCCACGCTGCCCTGCCCAGAGCTGACGTGCCACCCTTTATTTCAAGTTACTCACTGGGGCAAGCAGGGTCTGACTAGCCTCTGCAAGGAACTTTTGGCACTTAAGGACGAAGGCCTCCATGTGCTTCAGCATCTCCTAACAGCAGGGAGGTTGGACCAGGGGGATGCTGGCTGGGGAGGAGCCTGTGGAGATGTGGCACCTGGGGACATGGTTCAGTGGTGTGGACCTGGCAGTGCTGGGTTAATGGTTGGACCAGATGCTCTTAGAGGACTTTTCCAACCCTGATGATTCTGTGATTCTGTGAAGAGTTGGGTGGCATCACCACGTGTGCTGCAGATGAACAGGTAACCAGCCGGCCTCAATGGCCACCATGAAGCTGCCCACGAGCCAGGAGGTTCTGGGGGACCGAGAGCGGGGAGCCCTTGCTGGTGTGACAGCCCTCTCCTCGTCCCCTGCTCTGTGACCCTTGTGTAGCGCTTTGTGAGCGCTGCATAAAGGGTGACCTTGTGTGCTGGCTGTCACTGTGTGTGTCCCCCACGTCTCCCCTCCGTGAGCAGCCCCGGCTGGGCAGTGGCAGAGCAGGGCCTGCAGCCAGCTGGGCTGCCACATGAAGAGCCTCTTCTCTTGGACAGGACCCTGCTCTTCGCTGAGCCCTTCAGCTCACTCCAGAGTGCCGAGAATCTCCGTGAGCTGAGCGCTGGGGAGGAGGGGGAAGCTCCCCTGGGCAGGAAGCCTTGCCCTTTCCAAAGCAGTTGCCTCCTTCTCCTGCGCTTTTTCAAAACTGTGCAAAATGCAATCCTGGTTTGTGCCAACAACAACAAAAAAAAAAGGCATTTTTTTCAATTAATACTTGTTTTTATCCATAAGGTTCCAGCCAGGTTTAATTACCAACGCATTGCTTTCTTGCTAATCAACTCTGCAGAGGGCCTGGCTGCTATAATAGGAAGAGTGCTAATAATTTTCTATTCTTTTTGTTAATCACCCAGAGCAAAGTAGAGCTAATCCCTCAAGTCGGTCATCTTTTATGCATTTATTTTTTTTAAACTTCCTGTGTTAGCTGATTCTTTATTTTAAATAAAAAAAGCGTCTTGCATTCTTACCTTCCCGTGCTGGGGGCTTATAGGCCAGCTTCAAATTGAACTGTTTGCCTTGAAACACGTCAGAAAATTCAGAGAGTTTGCTCTGAGGGTGAGCTGAAAATTTGGAGCAGATGTTTGTTTTATAGGGGAGAGAGAGGAGGAAAAAAACTACCTCAAAAAAACCCTGGTTGCATTCTTGCTTTCAGTGAAATGAGCTCAGTCCCTTGGAGGTGGAGAAAAGCCATCGCCTGTGTAAAAGAAAAGAAATGAGCTGTAAAATATTAATGCAAAGTGGCTCTGAAGTGTGGCTCGTACTTGCCTCAGCTGTTTCAAGCACCAGCCTCTTTCATTAGTCCACTGGGGCACAGCTTTTTCTTTTTTAATTATGTTTTTTTGGGGCCATTTGCTTAAGCTGAGGAGCTTGGAGCTCTTAAGAAGCAAGCGAGCCAGAAATGGTTTTCAAGGATGAAATAACTTCAGAGTGGGCTCCTCTTGGGGTGCAGGATGGCTCCTGCACTGGAGGCCCCCCCCCGCTCCACCACCCACGGATGCAGGATGCTGCCCCTGCGGTGGGCAGGAACAGGAGGAGGGAGCTCCCACTGAGTGCCTGGAGCAGGGGGCTGCAGAATGGCTGGGTGGGAAGGTGAGAGCATGGCTTGTGGCTGTCGGGGTGGTTGAAGATTCCCCTGCTGACGCTCTGCTGTGGGAGTTTCTTGAGGGCAGGTTTTTTGTGTCGTTACCAGTCCCCTTCCTGCTTAGGAGGGCATTTGTGCTACACACAAAGCAAGTGAGCTCTGCTCTGCCTTCACCTCCAAAGTGAAACAGCCTCTCCCCTCACTTCATGTCTCTGTGTCATCCCAGTTTTATTCTTGGCAGCATCTTCCAGGAGGAGCAGGCTAGAAGACCTGTGCTTATGCAGTAGGACACATTACCTCCTCCCTTGGCATCTCAAAAGCTTCTCTGCAACCTGGAGAGCAGCTGGAAGTTGGCTGGCTGGGAGGCCAGCGTTTTCCTCTAGTACCTGCACCCACGTCATCCATCCATCTGGTTCCTTCCTCTGCCAGTCAGCCACGTGGAAGGAATTGGCTTGTGGGGTGCAAGCCCACTAATTAGAATGTGCTGGAGAGGTTTTGTGTAGTGTTGGACTGATTATTTCTCAACTACATCAAGGGCCTGAATTTTTCAGGGCTTGGCTTTCTCCTCGCCTGTTGGCTGGGTACCATGTGTGGCGACAGGAGCACCTGAGTGAGCTGGATCTGAACATCTGGCCTTGCAGAGTGCACGCAAAGAGGTGCCACGCTCAGCTCCGTCACCTCCCGTCGCCGGGGGCAGTTCTGCTGTGGGATTTCATACAGGACTTGAATGTGCCCCATCTCCAAGCTGAGGGGCTGAGCCAGTAGTTGCCCAACCCCGTCTGCGGTCTCTCTGCTGCTCTGTTTGAGCTGCCTTGGCTGCAGAGCAGGGATGGTCATCCTTATCTCAAAGCATTTGCTGGGCTCCGTTATCTGATCGCCGCGGCTGCACTGTGAACATCCCCAGGACATGCTGACTGCCAGCCATGCCCTGGCCTGTCCCCCTGTCCCCGTGTGAGCAGGCATGTGACCTCCTGCATATCTTATAGATTGCAGACACAGGAGGAAGGGCTCTGCAGCCTTGGTGGGAGTCAGTGCTAAAGTCCCCAGCCCTGAGCAGTGCTGAGGTCCCAGTCCCCAAGTGCTGCATGTGGCAGAGCAGGCTTGGCCACTGAGTGGCCCTGGAGTGCAGACTTGGTGTAAGTTTTGTGTTCCTGGGAACCTGGGCACTGCTCTTGGGCTGGGGCCTTCCCCTCCAGAGAGCACTGGGGCTGTTGTGTCCCTTTGGAACTGACCCAGGTCAAACCAGTGTGCCATGGTGGGCAGCCTGGCCAGGGTGTAAAACTTGGGAACACTTGGAATGGAGCAGGAGCTCTCAGAACAGACCCTCAGTTGTGAGTGCCTTACAGTTTTGGCTACGTCACACAAACTTCTGCTTGTTTCAGCCTTATTGATGAGCTGCAGCAGCTCAGCCTGTGGATGGCAACTTCGGAAGCTGCTGGAAGTGGGGTACGTTTGACTGTGTGTCCAACTCCTCTGTCTCTGCCAAAGCGGGATCCCGCTGGGGTTGGCTTGACAGACAGTTTGTGCTGAGCATCTCATCCAGGCCGTGGGACTGGCTGGCAGGAGCTGTGAGATCTCTTCCAGATGAGCCTGTGATTGCTGTTCTGCAGGGCTGTAGGAATACCCCAGCACTACACAGTCTGTGCTCAATGCAAGGTCAGCCAGGAGCTGGGCTGGTGGCTTTGGGCTCAGAGGTGTGTGACAGTGGCTCTGGGAGCCGTGTGGCCTGGCAGGGCTGCAGCCAGCCCCTGTGCTGTGTCCCTGCTCCTGAGCTGCTGCAGGTTTTGTGAGACCCAGTGTAAAGCCCACGGTGAAGGAGGGTGTGGGGAGCCCAGGAAGAACTTACAGCGTGGGGTGAGGAGGTGTGCAGCACAGAAAACCAGAGCAGCTCTGAGTTTAAAAACCACTGTCTGAACCTAAAAGGAAATGTCTGAAGTCAGTGGAGAAGACTTTTTAGTTTCCTAGTGTTCTCTGAAACTTAAGGGCAGTAGAAATCAGAAAATTCTGAAGCTCTTACAATGCTTTTGAAAAGTTCCCCCCCACATCCTCCCTTCTTCCCCCTGGCCAAACAGGCTTGGAGAGTGGATGGTGGAAGATGATGCTGAAATAAAGCAACCGCAGGGATACCTGTCTAGAGAAGGATCAAAGGAGACAGGTCTGAGTGTCCAACAGATGCACAGCAGCTGTATGGAGGGAGCTGTGTGGTGCCTGACATCTGGGGGTGCTCACAGGAACCTGTGACCGTCCCAGCAAACCCGTGAGCTCACCTGGTCGTGGTGTTTGCTGCTGCTGGCTGTGCTGCTGGTGTCCCGTGTGAGATCAGTTTCACATCTGTCACATCCCCTGCCAGTGACTGTGTCCTGCCTGCACGGGGGTGGGTGGGTGGGTGGCTGAGCTCATGGCTTTTCCCTGCTCATCTGTTCCGCCGAGCGCGGTTTTGCTGCCGGAGGTGTTACATCAGACAGTGGTGGGAGGGTATCTTCCAGACTGGGGAGAGCCCTTCAGAAGGGACATGGTGACAGCAGCCATTCCTAAAGGGACTCTGTAGTGCTTGGAAAAGCTGTCCTTCTAAATGGTTTTAGTCTTGAAGTTTTGAGTATTCTTATTTTGCACAAAGTGCTGTTTTACATGGAAAAAGTTTTTTGACATTGATTCCAATGAGAAACTTCCTCATTTCTGAGAATTTTCAGCCTTTCTGAAGATCCCCTAGCACTTGGAACTCTAGGCCAGGGCTGTCTGCTTCTGATCTGCCAGGCTCATCCCTCCTGTCCCAGGTGTCCTTATCTCTGAGCACCTTGCTGCCTCTCGATCTGTCCTTGTCATCTGTTGAACACCTTGATACACAGGATGGCAGGAGGATTCGGGACTGTGGAGCACCCAAACAGCCTTGGGCTGGTGTTTCTAGCAGAAGCTGGCCACTCTAAATCTTTACAAGTCAGCAGAGCTTTAGGATGCTGCCAGCCCATACTCCAAAAGTCTCTGTGATTTTCAAACTGCTTTTTAGCTCCATCTCTGCTGCCCCTGTGGTCTGGTGGCTCTTTAGCCTGATTTGGAACTGGGGGTCCTGAACTTGGCTGGCTGGGGAGCCGTGGAAGGCCTTCCAGAGTCTGAGATGGACCTGTCCCTTGCTTTCATCTGCAGCTCCTCCCTTCTGTTTGCAAACATTTGTGGCTCTGAGGTTTTGGTCAGTCCCCTCTTGTGCTGTCAGTAGGGTGCCCCAGAGTTCCTGGCTGCCCAAGCCAGGCAAACCCATGGTGCTGTTTTAAAATCATCCCAGGGAAGGTCATGGTCCAGCACATGATCTCCTGTGATGTGGGATGCTGTGCTGAGCTGTTTGCCCAGTGGCCTTAAGCACAAAATGGCCAAAAGCCACAGCAGAAGGGGCAGGACTGACTTACAGGTCGTGTTTCCCCCCAACCCATTACAAACACATTTATTTTCTTTTTCTTGGAATATGACTCTTTTTTTTCCTGCCTTGACATGTGGAATGCCAGAGCTGTGCAGCCTTGTGTTTGCAGCTCACCCCCAGCCTTCATCCATGTTGGGGGGGGTGCAGGACTCCTGCCTTCCCAGTCGTGGTCCTTCAGGGAGTGACCTACTGGCTGAATTGCCTTAGGGACCAGGGTTGCCTTTTCTGCTAGCTCCAAACTCCCTCCCCCAGGACCTGGATGTGTGGTGTGTCCCCTGCGCTGCCCCGCCGGGATCCCAGTGCCTGGAGGGATGGCTGCAGGAGGGCCACTGTGCTCTGGGTGACCCACAGCGATGCTGTGGCTGCTCTGCTGCCTCCTGATGCGGGGAGCTGCTCCAGCTGTCCTGCTCTCCATCTCTGCCGGAGCGCCTCTGATTCCCTCTGTGGCGTCCTGTGCTCCTCTCCCCCCCATCCTGCTCCCTTTGAGCATCACCCCGTGGAAGGCCAGGCCAGGCAGGGCTGGAAATCGCCACATCAAGGAAGGCTGTCACTGCAGGCTGTGCTCCGCAGGGACGCTGGGTAGAACAGCTGCTTGAGAGCCTTTTTCCTGTTTACTTGCTCCCAGAAGTGCTGATGGTGTGGTGATTAAAGGACATCCCCCTGCATGTGCCAGTGCATCCTTCATCCCTCCTCCTCCCCCTCCTCACCTCGGGTGGTGTAATCCTCAGCCCAGGTCAGATAAGGGCGCTGGCTACAGGTGGGGGCTTGGCCGTGCTGGGAGCTGGGAATGTCCGAGAGGACTTTCACCCCCTTGGCTCCCTGCCCTGGAAATCTGCGCCCCATAAATCTGCTTCCCAGCTGGCGGGAGGTGGGGCAGGGACTGGCTGGGTTTGTTTGCTGAGCTTTGGGACACTGCCTGGCAAGGTCCTTCTTGGTGTGAGGCTCTCGTGCCCCTGGGCTCATCGGAGCACAACGCAGAGCCTGCTGCCTTGTCTCTCAAAGCTCCTGGTACTTGTCCCTTGGACATCACTCATCCACCTCTAGCTGCTCTTGCCAGGATTCCAGGGCACTCTGGATAGCCCCCTTCTCTCCTGAGACTGCAGTCCTTGTCCTGTTAATCCCTGCCAGCTCACAGCCCTCCTCAGCTTCAGAAGACCAAAAAGCTGTGTCCCTGGTTCCAGAGCAGACCCCAAGCCGTGCCAGGGCAGTGGAGAGTTGGCTCTGCTTGTCTCTATGATCCAGCAAAGCAGCAGAAATTGATTTTTGTTGGGTTTTTTTTCTCTTCCATGTCTCACATGTCCTGTAGTGCCTTGTGTCAGCCTGTTCTCAAGGTCCTGCTGCTGGTTGGAGTATTGTCCCTGTAATCCCCAGCAGCTCGGGCTCTGGGGCACGTTGTGGTGAGGTCTAGAGGTGAGGGCATGAAATCTTTGGAGCACTGATCCATCAGGTTTGATATGAACCGTGGAGCAGGTTGGAGTGCAAGCAGGAACAGGTCTCCAGTTCTGGGGGCCAAATAAATCCCAGGTGAGGTCATTTAAAAAAAAAAAAGCAATTCTGAATGGTTTCACACCATCACCATGAGCTTCTGCTTCTCCCCCATAAACTGAAAATGCTGTTACCTGCCAGGGCAGTGTGTGGCTTGGATAGTGTCTGCCCAGTACCTGGACATCTTCAGTGGATGGTGCTGTGAGGAGGTGCCATTGGCTGGTTATCCCCCAAAATCTTGCCTTGGTGTTGGAAGGTGAAGCCAGCCCAGGGGCATCCCATCATGGTTGGTGCTGGTAAAGCAAATCTGGTAGAAAGGGAAGGGACAGTCACTGTTGCCATCTCTAACCAGGTTGGATGGGTTTGATTTCACCAGCAGCTGCTCTGGTAACTTTATGTCAGGTTCGTGTTGGGGTGGGTGGAAGGGACTCAGGTGGAGAATCAACAGAGGAGGAGGTGACAGGAGGAGGTGACAGGAGGAGGTGCCTCCTGCATTTATTGGTTGAGCTGGTCCAGCCCTTGGGCCTCTCCACAGACAGTGGCACAGACGCAGATCGAGGGGAGGGCACACATCTGGAAGTCACATCTTTGCTCTGGCAAATACTCCACCCTGCCAGTCTCAGAACAGCTTTTGGGCATGGGGTCAATGTAGGAAGAGGTCAGGCTGTTGTGGTGACCTCGAACAGCTCAGCAGCAGAGGGGATCTTTATCTGATCCTTCTCTTCCCAGCATTGCCCTCACACTACAGAGTTCACGCCCTGGTAGGGACAGGGACAAGGCATGTCCCCAGTGCCCAGGGAGGGTCCTGCCCTTCCAGCACCTCTGCTGTTAGATCGCTGTCATGGAAACTTGATTGCATCGTCTGGTGGGGTGGATGAAAACTGACTCACAGCATCTGAACATCGCTGACATTTGCAGCCAGTGTGACAAATCTTTTCTGTCCTTTGATTTTCACTCCTCGCCTTTGTGCCCTGTCCTGGGGACAATATGTGGTCACTCTTGTCCCCAGTTGCTTTGTGACAGGGCATGATCCGTGGGCATAAAAGTTGAGAAGGCACCTTTGTTGAGTCCAGAAATCCCCAAAAATGCTCCAAGGAGAGCTTCCTGCAGTTGGACACTTGGGTCCCCAGATCTGCCTCTGCCAGGGCTTCCTCACTGGCCCTGCCAGGCTCCTGGCTGTCAGGCTGTGAGCTGTGCATCCAGAACTGCTAGATTTCCATGTCTGCCCTTCTGTCCTGCTTGGTTTCCGCCAGTCTGCTTGGTCCCATCCCCTTCCCCTCACTGGCAGGGAGCACTCTGGCTGGCTGAGGGCCTGCAGGCATCAGTGACCCTTTGTAAGGTCCAGGAGAGGGATGCAGAGATGTTGCACAGAAGGGCTCCCTGTTCAGCCCTTCCATGAAGGACACCTGCCTGAAGGGCAGCTTCCTTGAGCCTCTCACCCTGTTCCATGCTGAGACACAGCATGTTTTGGTGCCTCCTCGATCTGTCCCTGCCCACCCGTGGATGTCCTTACAGCTGTAAGGAGATCTTCCCCGGAGGAAGGAAGAGTGGCAGAGGCAGGAGCTGTGCTCACAGATCTTCATCCCATCCTCTCTCAGGGCTAGGGGGGATGGAACCCACGATGCCATGCAGAAAAAAGGTCACCTTGGGGATGGATTGTGGAGCCTTCCCTAAACAGGCTGGCCAGAGTGCCACTGCTGAGCTTCCCCTTTCCAGATGAGTCAGTGGAACTTTGTGCCTCTCAGACAGGGCAATGACTGAAGGGTCTCTCCGCTGGCTGCCACCAGCCTGATTTCATCTGGGACACGGACACCAACATCTTCAGAGCAGCATCTGTGCAAACAAAAATTGAGGCTTTACCTCAGCTGGAGCACCTCTGCCTCTCTTTGGGGTGGAAATGTGCTCCCATGTCCTGTGTGGTGACAGTGCAACAAGTCCAGGGCTCTCACAGGTGCCAGCCTGGCGTGTGGGAGTGGCTACAAGCAGCAGCCCTGGATGCCCAGCTTGGGATTTGGTACAAAACCCCACAGCTTCACAAAGACAAAATCTCCATGGAGGACAAGAGGAAGCCCCAGTGCATTCCAGGAGGAGGATTGCTGGAGCCCTTGCCTGGCATTTGCCATCTGCTGCCTGTCTCCTTGAGCTCCCCACCACTGCCTGTGGGCAGAGGCTGTGAGGTAGCAGCATCCTGCTTCGCTCACTTGGAGGATCAGCTTTGGTTTTTTACTCATATTTTCTTGCAGCTGAGGGTGAGCGGGAGAGATGTGCTGACGATAACAGGTCAGGCAGCTGCCAGCCCACAGCTGCTTCTGGTTCTCACATCAAGAGGATGTTCAAGAGCTCTTGAAGGCCACCTGTGTGAGGCTGACACTGGCAGCCTGGGAAGAGGCCACCATGTCCTGTAGAAGCAATGTCAGTCTCTCTGTCTCCCTGCTCCGGCCCCTGACGTGGGATATGTGTGGGGTGGAGGAGGGAAGGTCTCTTCCTCACATCCTCTCCTCCAACCCGCAGAGCGATGTGGCAGCGCAGCATCTCCTAATCTCCCTGCACATCTCCTGTAGCTTCCTCTGCAGGTGATAAGGATTTTGGAGGGGCGACAGGGGCGGGAGGAAGAGGAGCTCAGAAGCCACAGCACATGTGACCGGGGGGCACAGCAGAGGCAGCGGCAGGGAGAGGCTTGGGCAGGAAGCCCCGGTGCCCACAGAGCAGCCAGTGCGTCCCCGTGTGCCCTGCATGGGCTGCCCGGGGCACGCTGCTGGCACTGCTGCCCAGGTGCCACTTCCCAGGTGGTGTTTAAGCTCTCTGCCAGATCCTCTCACTCCGTGTTGAGTGATGGAGATTGCTGAGAGGTGAGCCAGGATCTGAGTTGGGATCCAGGCTAGCCCCAGTCACCCTGGCTAATCAGGAGCTCCCTGTTGTCCCATCTCCAGCCCACTGAGCTATTTTTTTTCCCCAGCATCTCCTCTCCCAAGGTGCTCCCTGCATGGATGTTGCTGGCTCTGGGGTAGTGCTACTGAGACAGTTGCTTCATAGCAAAATCCAGTGGCTTGGAACAAAAAATCCAGTTTGCTGATGCAGGGAAGATGAAGCACCTTGTTAGAGCAACCTGAGACACAGCTGAGCTGAGTCTGGAAGGTAAAATAGCTTTGCTGGCATCTTTTCCTGGGGCAGAAGTACCACCTGCATGTTGCAGCAACAAGAGCAGTGGGGCCCAGTGGCCCCCTGGGTACCAGGATGGCTCCTCCCTGGGACAGCAAGGGAAGTCAGAGAACGTTTTACAGGGATTTTGGTGCCTAACTGAAAGGGCAGAGTGGCCTTTTTAGTTCATAGGGGGTGGGGGATGCTCTGGGGCACAGGGTGCTGCTGGTTTGGTGACTGTTGGACTCTGTGGATGCCTCAGCCATGCTCCCTGCCCTCTGAGAAACCAGTTAAGGTCAAATGAGAGGCCTCAGCTGGTTTCTTGCTGTCCTGTCTGGATAAGCCATCTGCTAATGGCACTGGCTCTTCCTCTGGAAACCTGATAGCCGACGCTGAGCAGCGCGGGGGATGCGGTAACCTCGTCTCTGAGCAGGCATGTGCAGTTCACCATTCCTGTCTGCTTTAGGCTTGTCGATGAAGGGAAGCCTGTGGGGTTGAGAGGTCGAGCTGTTGGCGCTCTGAACGCCAATACTAACGTGAGATGCACTCCTAATCGGTCGGGCTGACTGCCTGGCTTCTTGCAAACGGGGTACAAAGGGCAGGACCCCACTTTCTGTGCTCACTGCGGGTGCGACACGGAGCCACCTCCGTTTGTCTCCCCTGCAGCCAAACCCCAGCTGGGGTGGT